>BQNB010116235.1:0-21400 GCA_026074375.1 Tanacetum coccineum
TTAGGTCTTTATAGTTACTACTGGTAGATATAGTCATTACTACTGGTAGCATATTAGTTACTCCTGGTAGAATAATATTGTCATTAGTACTGGTAGTAATATAATGGTTACTACTGGTAGATATAGTCATTACTACTGGTAGCATATTAGTTACTCCTGGTAGAATAATATTGTCATTAGTACTGGTAGTACCATAATGGTTACTACTGGTAATGTTATAGTTAGTACGGGTAGTACAAATGCATTCGTTAAGCTTATTTAAGTTTGCTTAAGCTGTTTAGCTTATTGATAAGCTCGGATGAGCTTATTTTGAGCTTATTGGGCTCGTTGGCCCAACAACCATTTACTAAAAATTAGTACCAAGGTCCATTAAGGTTACCAAATGTGAGCTTATTTTGCATGCATAGGGTCATGTTCGCTACATGCACATGCTAGATAAGGTTGCCTACACATTCCTTAGTCTTCATGTCGTGTTTACAAGAAAGTTCACGTATAGTTTTCTTACCATTTTGTGTATAATGTATATTGTTTACGTCTAGGTCCAAGTTTTTCATATAAATAGGGCACTTAAGCCCCTAGATTGACATAATCCATCTTTGTACATGCGTTTTAATTAGGTCTTTGCACCACACAAGTATAACATGTACATATATAGGTGCGTGAACCCTATATGGGTCGCGACACAAGTCTAGAAATCAAGCGACAATTAAACTATGAATTGCAAAGTGTCGTGAGAGACTTACAAGGTGTCCTTGTGACTTGGTTTATGGATGATGAAGCAACCCGACTCTTATACACCCAAACGTGTATGAATATGGTTTCCAAAGCTTATAAACCCGCACCCCTTTTGCTCGTGTTTTCCTTCTATAGACTTGTATGATGACTCTAGTGTATATTGGTTCGAATGAAACAAAGTGAGGCGTGTTTGTTTGCGTTTAATAACCCGAACAAGGAAACAATATTTGTTTAGTTGCTTGAGAGAGTTTTAAGAAGTGTGTGAGTTTTCAAGAGTGTCAAATGGTGAGATATGAGTGTGTATTTATAGGCAAGATTGCTAGTTACTCCCCTAGTCTCTCACACAAACCAAACCGGCTCTAGTTATAGTGGTTTTGAAATTTTCTAGTTAATTGCACATTGTTTTGTTAAACCATTCTAGTACATGTTTTAATTAGGCTAGTGATGTACAAGATTTTGTGAGATTAGGAAATCTTAAAGATCTTCCTATATGCATGCATGTTGCTGAATCCACAAGGGTAAAAGAAAGGCCATTTGGTCTTTGTCCATTGTGTAAATGTTTAGTAGAGACAATTAGGACATGCATTAATGGGAATTAGGATGTACATGTACTTGTAGGGATCAATAGGAGATTTTAAGGATTTCCTAGATGTATGTGTGTGTGTAACCGGCCCCTAGTGGCATTTTACACAACAATTGATTAAGTTTTGTGTTAAGGTTATAAAAGCGGGTGTTGGTTTGAGTCTAGGTAAGTCTAGGTATTTCCGGGGTGCGTCCAAATGTATTTTATTGTGACACGTAACCCTTTTACGTGGCCAATAAAAATAAAATACGCAAAGTACATAATTATCTTCTTAATAATTATTTCTTACTTGGTTGATGTAAACTTTAATTTATTTGATGTCCGTTTACATTAGATGGTTATTTCTAGTCTACACGATTTATCTCAAAAGCAAAATTAATAGTAAACGCGTATCGGACTAAAATGAACAGTGACTAATAATAGGAGTCGTAAAATGACCTGAAATTGAGAAATGTTACATGAACAACTTCCACATTGAGTGAAACTAAGTGGATGTGAATGATTCCTTATTATGTGATTAGGATAGTTTTGTCTACCTTGGTCTCTCCTAGGTTGAGGTGTTCTAGACCGAGGACGAGGACTATTAGTCTTTCTTGGAGGTGGAGTTTTAGACCTCATTGTGGGTTTAGTAAATCCGACTCCGGGTTTTAAGGAGGGTTTGTAAAAATATTTTACCTCATCATCGCTTGCAATAGGAATTTTAGTATTGTTTATAAGTATAAATTTTGGTTTTGAATTTGATTCTATCAATTTTTCTTTCAACTCGATATCTTGGGCTTTTACAAACTTTACTTGTTTGGTTTCGCTAGGGGACTCTTTGGTAAAATTAAAACCTAACCCGGATTTATCTCCGAAAGTTTTTTGAGAATTTATTATTTTCTTAAGTGAGTGACTACTATCATTAAATTGATTTAGCCTAGATATTTCTTTTCTAAGCTTCTCATTTTCAAGCTTAAGGTCTTGACATAATTTACATTCTTCAATTACTTCCTTACCTTTTTCTAACCTAGATAGTCTATCTTTTAATTCTAGTACTTCATTTTCTAATTCTATTTTAGCTTGTTTTAGAGTTTTATTTTTAGCCATGACTTTTAGTCCTAATTTGCATAGTCTACTATATTCATTATCTAAGTCTTTTTCGTCTAGTTAATTGATTGGTCATCACTAATAGTATTCGGTTTCGGAAAATACCCTCATTGAATCTTTAGCCATAAGATATTTTTCGTCCTTTGTTTTCTCCTTTTCATCATCGTTGCTATCACTCCAAGATCCTCCAATGAACGCCTTTTGGTTTTGATATTTTAATTGTTTTGGACATTCTCCGATGAAATGATTTGGATCTCCGTACTTAAAGCATTTTCTTTCGCTTTTCCTATTTTTGTCATCTTTATTTCTTTGAGATGATTTTCTTTCTTCATATGGTTGTCTTACGAATCATCCTTGTCTTTTGAAGAATTCTTGAAGTTTCTTACAGGCCATATGGCGTATTCTACATCTTCACTTATCGGAGGTTTGAACTATCTTCATCACAAGATTTCTTTCTAGCTTTTACAGGCAATAGATCTACTTTGTCTCTTTGCTTTTGACAGGTTTTTCAAGAGTCTTTCTTGATTACATTCTCATAGACTTTTAAATTTTCAATAAGTTCGTCATGAAAGAGTTTGTTTAGATTCTTTAAATTCTTCAATTGCCGTGACTTTTTTGCTCGCCATTTAGGAGATGCAATGCCCTAAGAAATTTTTCTTAACATAATTCTTGCTAAAAAACCTACATGCCAGTGCTTTTATACTATTAATAATAGTGGTAAATTTAGCAAAGGGCATTATCTATGATTGCATCTTCTGAAATCATGAATTTTCAATTGTTGAATAAGGAAGATCCTATTTTGTTACTTTAAACTTGATTATATACCTTGATGAGTGATTAACAAAGTTATCACCAAATTACTTTTGGCGGTTTGACACATAAAAATCTTTCATATTCTTTTACGAGGTAAAGCATTAAATTATTTTACCATTTTTGGCTTCAAAATCAACCATTTTAGCAAGTATCTTTTTAAGATTACCAATTTTTTTTATGAAAAGATACAATTTCAATCCTTTTTAGTTTCGGGATTAAAATGAATAGGAGGAAAATCACCATCGTTAATAACAATGCCAAAGATGCCTAGATCTATTGATCTCACATAAGTTTCGAATCTATTTGCCATATAAATAGAATTCATCACTTCAAATAGAGGTGGTCTTTGCATAGATTTGGCCCTTCTAAATATTTTCCGATTTCATAGATCTGATCAAGTTTTAAAATACAATTTATTAAAAATCTTGTTTAGCGTGGCTCTGATACCAATTGTGAAAAACTAGAAGGGGGGGGGGGTTGAATAGTTTTCCACTTTTTAATTTAACGTTTATGTTTGTTTGTAAAACTTAGATTTGACTTTTTGTGAATTCAATGCTTGCACAATATGAACAATATAAGTATATGAAGTGATAAAGTAAGACAAGAGATAAGAGTAAGAACAATCAAACTACAACGCGAGGATTTATAGTGGTTCGGTAACGAAGCACCTCTTCGCCCTACTCCACTCCCCGAGCCCAAACTGCGGATTTTCTTCACTATGTCAATAAGCACCCTATGGCGGAGAAAACCCGTACACAACGTTGCTTTACACGGATTTAACGACACAAAGCTAAATGTCGAGTTCTAATCTAGCTAGAACCAATCTTTTCACAACACAACTTCAATCGACATGTTCACTAGTAAAGATCAGATCATCACAACTTCTGCTAGTATTTATGAAAAAGACTCGGTCAACCCCCCGTGGTATCGTTTAGTATAGCATAGCTTCGTAGTAGAAAGTAATCGTATGGATTTAGGTATTGGGACCGGGTCCGTTTACCTAAGTGTAAGTCCCATACCCATAGCCCAAAAAGCTCACAAACACTAGTATATAAATCCCCTTTCCACCATAGTGAAGGTTGGTGGTTCATTTTTATCATAGAAGCTTTCATTTGGTTTTTCTCTCGACTAAAACCTCACTTTCCTCTCTCTAGATAATTAGTCCAACCCAATCCAAACCATGCTTGCGTTATTATATACAATTACTACAATGGTAATCTAGAGCCCATGGGATGATAAGTTTAGATTGTGTGTAGCGTTTCCCTTGGTAGTTTTTAGAAACAAAGTTTGGTTTTTGAAGGTTTATGGTCTTAATCCATGACACTCTTTGATTTCTCATGTTTGTGATGGTTAAAAGTTATTGTTTTTTATAGTTATTATAACCTATAGTACCAAGTTGTGCAAAAGAAACCAATAAAACGTTCAAAGGTGATTTATTAGGTGAAAAAAGTTCGCATTTTCTTCGTTGGCGTTTTGACCTTCCGAGACATTCTTCGATGCGTTTTTTCGGTGAAGAAAGTACATTGCGTTTTGATTCGTTTGTATAGTACTATTGTACATAATTCGTTTGTCTTATTAGATGTTGCTTTTTGGTCTTGCGTGTTTGACCTGAAGGTTGCCGTTGGGTGATTGCGTTTGACTGCAGGTTGGCGTTTTGAAGACTTTCGATTGCTTTTGACTAGGGAAGACTCCTGCACAAATTTTTTAATTGGGTTGTGTTTTGTTTTTACCAAGTCTCCAAAATTCATTGCGTTTTTGATCAAGTTCACAAGAGTTTCTATGCTTTTTGATCATATCTCAAGATCATCATTGCGTTTTGACAATCTTCACTGCGTTTTTGACTCATATTTCTCATGCCTTTTGACAAAACTTTTCACTAGGCGTTTTGACAAAACTTCAACTGACTTTTTGAACAAGACGTCACTTAGCCTTTGCCTAGAGTTTCACTATCGAGGCTTTAAGTGTTAACTTGTTTCAACAAAACCAACACGAATCAAACAACATATCAGATCACCTAATCCAATAAACAATCACACCTTTAACATACAATCACTAATCTGAATCGATCAACATTAATCGATATCACAAGTAAGTCACTAAGGCTAAATCTTTCATAGACAATCCAATGTGCCGGTTCCGATACCCGACCACCTATGCTTGATAAGACTGGCTTTGCGTCATGGCAACAACGTATTCGATTGTACTGTCGGGGTAAGGAGAATGGGGTAAACATCTTAAAGTCAATTGATGAAGGACCATTTCAGATGGGACCGACGCGATAATTGTTGCCTTGAAGGAAACTAAAGTTCACTGCAATCTAGTCCTGAATCGACCTCGAGTCTATCGGAATTTGTCACAGTATGAGAAGGATAGGTGACTAAATGCAGACATTCGACGCAACAAACATCATACGTCAAGTTTACCAAAAGATATCTATCACTTAGTTAATCATTACACTGATGCAAAGGACATATGGGACAATGTGAAGATGCTTTTGGAAGGATCGGAATTAACAAAGGAAGACCGTGAATCACAACTGTATGATGACTTTGAACACTTTTGTCAGAACAAAGGCGAAACCATTCACGACTACTATGTCAGGTTTGCCAAGCTCATTATGACATGCGGAACATCACGATTGACAATGTCCCAAAATACAGTGAACTCAAAAGTTTGTGAAAACATGTTGCCAGAATGGGTAGATATTTTTATACCGCTGTGAACTTAACAAAGGCTTAAAGATTCAAACTTTGATCGAACTATATCTTATTTGAAGCAACAACGATGGCTCATGCCACGAGAAATAAGATGATGTTTGGAACATAGTCTCACACAACCATCCGTTGACCCTTGCCTGAGTCCAATGTTTCACCTCAACATTATCATTCACAATCATCAACAATTCCACCGACCACTATCATCAACCATACTCTGCTGACACCTCACAATCTGACTTGGGGACTTATCACATACTGACAACCTAATCGAGAACAACTAACCAACACACAGCCTTACACACGCCGAACACCTTCCTTCTCAAACAAACAATCAACTCAGAACTTTATCAAACCCAATGGAATCAAGCTACACTACTAGACGGCAGGTTGTTGTATCAGAATGTTCAGGGTCGACAAAACAAAGGACATGGTAATAATGCACGGGGTACACGTGCAGCTGGTTATGGGGGAGCACAGACAGAGTGGGGAATGCTAATCCAGGTCAAGCAAAGGCAGGTTAAGTGCTACAACTGCAACTGGTAAGGCCACATAACAGAACCTGCACTCAACCCAGATCATCCCCAGAACACCGCATACTTCAAAGACAAGTATGTTCTGATGCAAGCTCAAGAGAATGGGGTAGTCTTGGATGAAGAGCAGTTATTGTTCCTAGCTGGTGGACAAGACAATGCTATTGATGAAGATGTGGATGAGCAACCAGTTCAGGACTTAGCTCTCAATGTGGATAATGTATTTCAAGCTGATGATTGTGATGCTTACAATTCTGACGTGATGAGGCACCCCACGACACAAACTATGTTCAATGGCAAATCTAATCATCCGCAATATCCATTGTTGATGAAGCCCAGGTCCGTCTTATGATTCGTAACATCTTATCTGAGTACATGACCAGATCACTTCAGGATGCTATTTGTGAACATCATGAAGAACACGGGATGCAGGACGATGTACAACCAAGCTACGTTGTTGGCTCACATGCTGATTATACGAGTGATAGTAATATGACTCCATATGATCAGTATGTAAAGGACAACGCAGTGCCAGTTGTACAAAACAATGCATCTACGGTTCCAAATGATATGTACGTGATGATAGATAATGATTTGCATGAGCCTAAAGCCCAATCTGTCTTTAAAGCACCAACATATACAGTAGCTAGATAATTTATTAAATGGCTGAACTTGCATATACAAGAACAAGTTGAACTGTATGAAAGATTTGCCATGTTTTGAATTACATAAAGAGAACTAAAGATTGATTAGCAACGTAAGCATAGTTATATGTGACCGTATATAAAGGAATATAATTTGAAAAAAGGAACTTCATACCTGTAAAATTGCAAACCTTTCCTCTACCATCCAACATAACAAGTTAATGGTAGATGAAGTTACATCTTTGAAAAAGGATTTTAATCAGAAAGAAAATAAATACCTTGAAGAATTTTTAGACTTAAAAGCTTTAAAAGATAAGGTCGAGGATAAATTATTCAAACAAGGCCAGTCTATTCAAACAGTTCACATGATGTGTAAACCTAGGTCTTATTATGATGAAGTGAATAAGGTAGCTATTGGCTACAAGAACCCCCCTAAATGTTTACATCGTGCAAGGCAAGTTTAAGCCTGCCCTGTATAGGGTCATGTAATTTGTAACACCCAATCATGCACTGGCGTAGTACAGTGACGGGAGGGAGACCCTAGAACTAACTGAAATTTCAGGAAGAAAATGCATGAAAAAATGAAAGCTAATTGAATAGTGTGGATAATAAAGGTCAGATATCACACCGCCTAATTACTCTAAAGAGAATTATTTTAGCGGCCTTCACGAACCACAGAAAACTACTGACCACCACGAACAAATATTTTGTCTTCAAGATATTGTTAAGATGAAAGGCTAAGCCTCAAAGAGCAGAACACCAGACCAATCAAAACGTTGAACTGTGTATCCTCCAAATACACCTGCAACCTTGTCCCCAGAGTGCTTTCCAACCAAAAGTCAAGGTGAAAATTAACATTTTACAACTTAGACAAATTGTTTTCCGAATATTGAGAAAAACCTGTAAAAATAGAATACACACCAACTGGGATCACTGAAGGGAAAGGTTTTTGAACAAAACCAGACATTTACCTCACGGAGGTCATTCTATTTTTCAAACTTCTTCAATACCATTTGAAGGCATTCAAAAAGCCTAACAAAGAAGCTAAAGGATAATGAGTGATGCCTTTGATGAGTTGGAAGCTGAACTTGACCAAAGTATTGTTGATAGGAAACATGATGAGATTGAACGAAAAAACCTTCTTATTGAACATGATAATATAATCGCTGATGGTTTGTCTAAAGAAGTGTTTTATGTTGCATCGAATTCTGAGCTTAATGTATCTAGATTTACTGAAATGCAAAAGGCTCATAATGTTGTCAAAGCCCGTTGTCTGGAACTTGAAGCAGAGCTTTCTAATTTACGTAATAATATCCGTAAGGATAATTATAATGAACTTTTAAACCGGTTTTCCAATCTTGAGGTAAATCACCTAAACTTACAGTTAAAGTATCAAAACCTTAAAGATAGTTTTCAGAATAAACCGTCTTCATCCGTTAATGATACTCCTGATTTTAACTCCGTTTTTGTGATCGGTCAAATGAAAGCTTCACTTCAAGGAAAAGACAACGTCATCCAAAAGCTAAAAATGCAAATATCTCAACTTAAGGAGACCCATAGTGAACTAGACCGAACACTTGATTTTAGGGCCCGAGACTTTTAGATCTCACAATTAACTGAAAAGGTTAATGGTCTTCAAGAACAAAATGAGCTTTTTAGGGCAGAAAATGCAAAGATTAAGCAGCACTACAAGGAATTGTATGATTCGATCAAGATTACGCGTGCTAAGCATACAGAACAGATAACTGCCCTTAAAAATGAAAATGAGAGTCTAAAGGTCCAACTACAGAATACGGTCTCATGTGTCACTACAAATTAGGTTAAACCAAATGTACTTGCACCAGGAAAGTATGCTATAGATGTTGAACCTATTCCCCCTCGCAATAGGAACAATAGGGAAGTTCATCTAGTTTATCTCAGGCATCTTAAGGAAAGTGTAGATACACTTCGTGAAATAGTGGATAGAAATGCCAAAGTTGAAAAGACCATTATGATAGATTCTATAGCATCTGCTTGCCGTTACACTAAAGCATTCTCAAGGACTATTAAATATGTGTTTGGCACCCTTGTCCAAAGGTCTTCAAATCAATAAGATAAGAAGCATGCAAAACACCCCTAGGAAAAGCAAGTTACCTTTGAGGACCAAATTGCAACATCAAGTAGTACTACACACAAACATGTAGAGCCAATGCACACTCAGAAGTCTAATGTCCCTGTGCCTCCTTCTATAGGAGTAAACAGTTGCACTGATGCTAGCGGATCTTAGCCTAGGAGCATACTCAAGAAACATAGGATCCCGCCAGCTAAAAGTGACAGCTTGAAGAAAGTAGAAGACCACCCTAGGACAATTATCTAGTCTTAAAACCCTAGGACAATTAGCTCTAAGCGTACTGTAATTAATTTGAATTCTCATTCTGTGTGCCAAACATGTAACAAATGCTTATTTTTCGCTAATCATGATATGTGTGTGGTTACATATTTGCACTCGTGTGAATGTCATCACCGAGAAATGGTTAAAATGATGTGCGGCATTTAATCAGTTTTGGAACCTAAGCAAGTTACACAAGTGTGGAAACCTAAACATATCAAACAAATTTGGAAACCAACTGGCCAAAACACTTTAACAATGTTGGTTATCAAATGATACCCACATGAAGATCATTCACCTAAGTGAACAGTGCCCTTATAACTAGGCTCACTAAACCTACCAGAGAGGATGTCAGGCCATTGCTTGTCAAACCCTCAACACGGAACCCAACCAACAATTGGGGATCCAACATTCCATACTCTCCATCTTCGTATGTTTTTTCAAATTCCAGGTCGTACAAATCGTCCTTGGGTATTTGGACTCACGGCTGCACAGAAAACATATGCAAGGGGTATCGCTCAAGGGCTCATGAATTTCTGAAAAAGTTTTATCTGACAGTTAGATTCGGGAATGACCACTTTGGTGCTATTATGGGTTATGGAGATTATGTCGTTGGTGATAGTGTAATCTCCAGGTATAATACTTGAAGTACTGGGCATAATTTATTTTCTGTCGGTCCATTTGTATTCGAATTGGGAAGTTGCCTTCAGAAAGCATGTCTGTGTTATGTTCGTGATACGGATAGGTGTTATGAAATACTTAAAAGTTTCGCGTGGTTCTAATTTATACAACTATTTTGTTGAAGAAATAAGAAGTCCTCCCTAATTTGCTTGCTATCCAAAGCCTCCAAGCACAAATCATGGTTATGGCATCGACGTTTAAACCACTTAAACTTTGGTACCATCAATGATCTTGCCAGAAAAGACCTTGTCAGAAGCTTACCTAGATTGAAGTTTGAAAAATATCTTTGTTTTGCATGTCAATTAGGAAAGAGCAAAAAGCATACCCACAAACCTAAAACTGAAAACAACACACCAATTGGAAGTTCTAAACACCCTTCAATGATTTATGTGATCGATGCGTGTGCAAACTATTAAATTGAAGAAATATCATCTTTTAATCGTCGATGAGTACTCTCGGTTTACTGTGGTCAAGTTTTTGAGAACAAGGATGAAAAAACAAAATAAACTCACGTTGTCATCAAATTTCTGAAGTAAATACAAGTCGGTCTCAACAAAACTGTAAGATTCATTCGCACCGACAATGGAACTGAATTTGTCAACAAGACTCTGTATGATTATTATGAAAGCGTTAGAATCTTTCACCAAAAGACAGTGCCAAGGACTCCACAGCAGAACAGAAAGAGGTCGTTGTCCCGAAAGACGAACCGAACTCAAGTCGATGCAAGCTTACGGAACAATGCAAATCATTTTTCAAAGGCACTGCTGTTCTTATGGGCTGAAGAGGCTAGTGGCTACTGCCAGTAACACCCCAAACCGTTCCCTTATTTCACCCACGCACGACAAAACCCCATATGAGCTTACATAGGTTATATATATCGTAAATACAATAAATACGATATATTAAATGGTATATCTGTGTATATGTGTGTGACTCCAAAGGCACACATGTGTCTAGCCGTACAATTATTTATTATGACACGAGCATACTCCAACAATATCGTTGATGTCACACCCCCAAAATTCACTGCAGCAGAAGACTGGATTTAGGATTGTGACTTCATGGCGTGAAGAGGACTTGATACGAAAGATAGACCTCTACATGCCAATATACCAATGCAGACTCCTTATATTCTGTAAGATAGAACACCTAAGAAAACATTACTAAAGTGTCAACATAAAGTTGGTGAGTCCATAGGTTTTGTTGTTTGCTAATAGTGATGAACCACAAGATTTATAACCATAGCATGAAATATAGCAATCCTATATATCACAATGAAAAGTATTTACTATTGTCTAAGCTCATGACATCGAAGCGTTAACATGTATCATCATAGATAAGCTCATGCAGATGTTCAACCCGGGACATCCGTAACTGACTCAAATGAAACTGTGTTTGCTTGACTAATGTCAGTCCAAGACAAACAGGGATGTCAATCCTAATAGATCTATCCATAACATTTGCACTCCCTCAACCGGTCATCCGGTCAAGAAATTGATGGTTCATGATAAATTAGGCAATACAACAAGTTGGGTTGAGTATGGATTTAGACCCAATAGTAAATCAGTAAATGTACTTGCGTTCAACTATTAAGATAAGCAATGTTCTCACCCCAAAAGATGATTTAAACAGTAAAGTAGGGGCTATGAAAACTTACCTTGTCGGTTAATTGTCTGGAACTGATAATGGTTCAATGTACGTCAATAGTGACTTAGTCAAGCACCTAAGTAGTTATGACAAAGTCTGAGTTTAAATTCTAAAATTTTAATGTATAAAATGAATTATGCAAATGGGTTAAAAGGGCATTTGTCGTTATGAGTTAACGTCTTACGTTTTCAACGTGTTGATTAAGCAGTTGACTCTAGGGACGGCTTTATAATTATCTATACAGGAATTTATACCCGTACGCGGCGTAATTTATACTTACCAGTCTATGTGATTTACCTCTAAGGAAAAGATAAACATTATTTGTAAGTCATCAAGTTTATATACTTTTCTTATCATGTTTATTCATTCATATCGTAGTTGTTAATTAATTTGTGTAATTATCCAATTTATACATCACGGTTTTAAGTTTCTTATAAGAAAAATATATTTTTTTTTAATCCCTTGACTTTCCCAATAATAATGTATATAATGTATGCCACTCTTGTATGTTATACTCTTTTATTCTTATACTTTTCGTGTTTAAAACCAAACCAGCTTTAAAATATACTTTTTACGTTAAATAAAAGAGAGAGAGGACCACATGTATAATTTCTTTTCATTATAAAAATCCACATGGCTTATTATTCTTCCTTTTCCTGGTTCTGATTTATGTCGAGCACCGTAGTGGTTGTAAGGCCACTGTTGTGGCTGCTATTCGTACCCATATAAGTCCTATTTTTGCATGTCAATATTTTCATTTCAACATGCATACTCTCGTATATATATTACCACCGGGTAGTCTATTTGTCGAGGCTTAAGGATGTTTTCCACGCCCCTTTTAGCAGCTTAACAGCTGCGTCAGGCAATAGCCTGCCATGACTATTTAGTGTGTAAGGCGGGTGTGTTTAAACGGTGTTCGTTTGGTCAAGTGTTACAGGTTCGTGGTACGAACCACAAGCTTAATTGCTCTGGCCTTCATGGGCTATGTCATGCCCACAATGAGCCGAAGGCTCGCTGTCGTTCGACGTGTGTCAACCAAGATTTTCATACTAAAGGTTTCGACCCACAATAGTAGTAGCTAGGCACGAACAATCATGGTGGCAGTAGTCCGGTCACGATATGACAATAGTAACTTAGTTACGAGCAACAATGGCAGCGGGGATTAGGTACGAACAACAATGGATGATAACTGGCCTAGTACTAAAACCCTAGCCTTTTTATGCGTCCCTTTTGAGCCAACATAATATATTACGCAAGTGTCTAAAGTTGTTGCAAGTTCCTTTGGTTCATTACTAGTGATTTGCGCATGATAAGTCGCCTATATCAGTTACTCATACCGCGTTATTTGTTTTTACGCATGCTATGTTGTTTCCCATAGTTACTTATATATTTTGTTATTTTATGCATGCCACGGCTAAAGTGTTCATATGTGTGCGTATATATTAGACATGCTTTAGTTATAGATCGTGTGCAACAATGCGAGGCAGAGGCTTTTGTTAATCGACATGGTAAGGGGCACATGGATGTTAAATTACAAGAATAACTTACCGAGGTCCGAGCTTGTCGAACAATGGTAAGAAAGGGAGATGATGGTAAGAGGTCGAACTATACTTGTTTGCTACTCCTCATAAGCCAACGTCTACCTAGTGCTTGTACTCAACGAGCTCGAACTTGCATTGTATTGTTTAATTCTTGTTTTTCAATATTTAGTTGTGATGGATCTCGATTTATACTCGAAATCTTTGATAGGTTACTGAATGTTGCATGTTAATGGCCCTATACCACTATTGAACCATAGTGTAATTTATAATACTGTTAGTCATCATACCTCTTTTCTAATACTATTCAAAGCATCTCTACTATTCCTTCTTTCTTTCATTTCCCATTTGTATCAGGTTTGCATAATACGTATCATGTGATGGGAACTTTCAAAATAAGAAAATGGAGTGGGGTAGTGTGTAAGGCTTGGTGATGATGGTGTCTTACATTATTATTTGTTTATTTTTTATCTATATTCATATGTATACATATCCAAATGTTGAATTTTTATAGGTATATATGTATAATTTATTTTATCTTTGTTGAATTACATTAAAGTTTCATGGTTATTAATTTGAGTGTAGGTGATTTTATAAAGTGATACAAGTAAATGGTCTCATAAAAGTGAAAAATAAGTATGATTTTTATCGTTACTCGTTCTAAACTACCCTTTTAGACACAGAGCAATAATGGTGATATTCGCGTGCAAATTAAACTTTCCATGACAAAAAGTAATGCATTGACGATCATAAAATGACCTCTCGTTGAAATTAACGGTGAATTCGCAAACTTGCAGTACATGACTTTTTCTTAACGAAAAGGGAATAAAGTTTTCTTACGGGGTGCCACAGCCTCCCTAGGTTAGAAGATTTCGCCCACGAAATCAAAACGTTGCAGGAGATGGTGGATTTGCAAACGTGTGCGGGTATTTGTTCTTAAATTGGTTCTTACATATCCCTAATGAATGTGTCGTCATTGGGATGAGCCAACACGACAAAATGTTAGGAATGTATTCGTTGAGGTAATGAAAAAACCTTCAATTATTTCCCTTTTCCCTTTTTTGTCTTATAAATACCACTTCATTCCTCTAAAATTTTCAAACTTAAATCCTACTACAAAGATACTTTAAATGGCATGTTCGCTTCCTCATACTGATTCCGAAATCGAAGCCTTGGTGCAAAGATTAATTAATGAAGATAAGGGTTGGCAGGATGTGCTTTTGAATTTGGCTTTTCAGTTTGAAGACTCATGCGCTGGCAGAGACGATCTTAGAAAAGCTTATGAGAAATGAAATGACATTTCTCAAGAGAGTCGTGCTTTGATTTGCACTCTTTTAAACGAAAGCTCTGAAAAGGATCGCAAGTTGCATCTTTCTATGTATGGAAAGGCGGCACAGCTAGAGAAACAAATGGAGACTAAGTCGGCTTGGTTCTAGGAAAAATACTCCGACCGTACACATGGAGGTATAAGTTGCTCGTCATCACAGACTAATTTCCCCCTTACTGAGAAAGAGTTACATCAACTTCGCATGGATGAAGATGCCTTAAAGGAAATGTTGGAAGAAGAGGTCATGAATAAAAAGGTACAAGAGGAGAAAATTAGGCAAGAACAAGCCGAAAATGATGCGTTCTTTTTAGAATTTAGGGTAGTGAGGTATGACTCCGAATGTGAGTCATCAGATTAACGGTCTAAGGATTGTTGTAACCATGTTGTTGTACTACTTTGAATAAAACATTGTTGCCTCAACTGTGTACTTGTATTTCCACTTTTGCAATTCAACGGTTATTATGTTAGTAATCTAGTAAGTCCTAACGAATGCATTTGATCTTTGTAGTATCATAAAAAAAAGGTTCATTTCGTGACTGCTGCCTTACCACAATACCTCTTGAGTGATGGGATAATTGTGTAACAACTCGTATTTTTGATCAACGAACGACGTCATATATTTTACTAAGTTTTTTTTTTCTTTCACGTTCGCTTTTAATTTTAATAGTTAAGTTAAAATCGCGTAAGCTAAAAATTAGCGTTCAATGTAAACGGGCATCAAACAATTAAATGTTTACATCAAGCAAGGGTTATATAATTATTTTGAGGATAATTATTAACTTTGTTCATTTTATTTTTATCGGATACGTAAAGTGTATACGTTTCGCGATAAATTGCGTTTAGGCACTCCCGGAACCACCAAAACTTTTCTACGCTTCAACAAATACCCACATTTATACCCAATACATAAAAATTACTCAAATATATCATGTATATCATATATATGCCGAATTTATGGCAAAGATATAAAGAAAATCTTCCATTTTGGTCAAGGTGCACCATAACTCATTAATACTAGCCATACCTCTTTATTACTACACCATACCTTGTCTTTTGACTCATAAGGCCATCCCTAAGACCTAAGGACCATCCCTTGCACCATACCATGTTCCTTTGACTAGTTTAACACCTTATATACATGTATACATAAGAGAAATAACACATATGCTTTACACTTAACTAGAAAATCAAAACAATCTTTCTCTCCCCATCTCTATATGCTACGGCATAACACAAGCACTCTACCAAACCCATATCAATTTTTATACAACCCATACACTCCTATACACATCCATTCTAAGGTATTCTAAGGTATTTCCAAGCATTGGCTAACCTTTTTCAAGTATTAATCAAGAAAAGTGAAACTAGGGTTTTAAAATGGAAAGCTAGGGTTTTATATCTAAACAAGGGTATAGATACTTTGGTTCATACATCTACATCAATAAAAAGGTAATCTAAAAACTCATTCTTTACTTTCATCATTTTATAATGTTACATGTTCTTTATGGCTAAATCAACACTTAGGACTTTTTTATATGTAAAAAGAGTTTGTCACTATTGGTTTTATGAATTTTATGCACTTATTCTTATGTCATAGGATATATAATCATTGAAAAATGGATTAATAAAAATTTGACATGTTGTTTAAGTATCAACATGATTTTGGAATAAATTTGGGTTTATAAAGTAATAAAACAACTCTTTTTATAAATAAACACACTTGATAATAAAAGGGTGAATTGATTTTCGAATTCATACATTAGGTTTACATTACATAAAAATAATACGCCTCAAGACGATTCCAAAATGTATAAGAAAACTCGAAAAACGATTAAATAACGATAAAGATAGCGTTAGTTGTACAAGTTTTACGACGAGAAATACTTTTAATCAAACATTAATTTTCTTATAAAAATTTACTATTTCATGTACAGAAAGTGATAAGTTTTTAAAACATCAAAAATATGATATAACTTTTAATTACGAGATCGTCCTCGAAAGAATCACTAAAAACGGAGCTATAACGAATAAAATACGACGTTTTCGGGTTTTACGACGACAAATACAATTTAAATAAAATTTACGTCTGATGTGAACAGTAAAAGTTACTGTTCACCAGAGGGTCAAAATACGGAAAATGTCAAATTATGATAACTCGTCTTAATACGAAAAGATGGGCATAAGAAACGCGAGAATCGGGCTTAAAACGCAAAAGTTATGCTAGTTTTACTAAAACGGTAATTATAAACGTTTTAACTTATTAAACACAATTTTACCAAAACCATTAGTTGGTGATTGAGCTAGATAGAATATTATGTGGTTATCAAAGTACTATATTACTAGGGAGTTTCATAATGAGGCCTCTTCGGATGGCGTATCGACGAGTTGTTGGATTTACGATTTAAAGTGTCCTAACTCCTCGAACGTCATGTCATGACCTCTTAAATTATGATAGCCCGAACGATAGTACGATGTAACAACTATAAGATTATATTCAAGTACTCGGTACTTATACGACCTATATTGGATTAGGTTGCCTTCGGATTCCTTCGTGACGCATTTTTCTATTGTGAATACTTGTTGATTTCCATTCACTCGAGGTGAGTTCATAGTCTCGCATTTCAATCTTTTTAATGTTTTATAAACCCGCGAGGGGAATACATGCTCGTTTACAAACTTGTATATTTTACTACAGTACAATTACCTTTCAATACTTTGTGAGTTCATAGCCCCACCTTTTCTCTTTTAATGGTTTTCTTAAACTGTTTTCGGGGTGAGAATATGTGCTCGTTTTACTACACAAACTTATTGATTTCTATACATAAGTGTTACATGATTATTTTTACTAAAGCTTGATTTGTTTACTACATGATTTGAGATCGTGAATACCTATATTTGAAACCGTGAATTTTAGACATGATTGTTTTACTACGGACACAAGTGTTTTCAAAACTGTATGCTATTTCCTGATTACATTATTGCCTAAGTACCTTCTCTGCCACTTAAGTCCCCTATTATCATGAACCGTCAGTTGCTAGTGTCGTGAGCGCGAGTGTTGTGGATAGATCTATCGGGATTGACAATCCCCACCTTTCCTTGGGTCACTAGTTTGATCAGGTGCATTTAACATTTGAGATATTACTTTCCAGGATGTTTGGCAGAACATCCTACTTTTATGGGGCATTCCAATCTCTTGATTGAAGTACGTTAAGGTTTCGGTGTCATGAGCTTAGTGCAATAATATATATTTAGACTTGGTGAATGTGTTTCCCTTGTCTACATTACTTGTTTTGGACTTCGGAATATGTACTTAGTCCACCATTACTTCGATCTTGTGGTCCACTTTTAAATACTTCTTGATTTACTGATCACTACTTGGATTTCGGAGACTTGTCGGAAATAACACTTTTAAATGTTGTAACGCTACTTTTCTTCTGAAATATTTCTTAAATTATTTCAATACTGCTTTTTACTTAAACCTATGAATTCACCAACATTATTGTTGACGTTTTAGCATGTATTTTCAGGTTACTATTTTGCTAGTGGAGCATTGGGAGCATTCGAGTCGCGCGGATATATATATATATATTTTTGAAGGCTTAATAACTTGAGTACTATTTGACAAACGTTTTGACAATGTTTTCTAATACATTATAAATGAAACCTGTTGCAACTCTGATCTTTTATTAAATAGAATATGACTTTATTTAAAACGTCCATTTTAAGGTCGTTTTCTTGACTTTGTTTTTGCCTTGAATTAGCACCCAATGTTACCATTTCCGCTGCGTTGTCTTGATTATTGGGGGGTGTTACAAATGAGTGACTATGACTACTGTCCCCACACAACGGTATTTTAAGTGTTTTTTTTTATTTTTATTTTTTTTTTTCGGATAACTCTTTATTGAATAATTGGAATGAACAAGATGTGTCCCTCTATAGTATTATAAAGTGATTTAGGGATAGTGTTATTAATTTGTAAATTTTTCCCCAAAGTAATTATTTTAACAATCTGAAACTTTTTCGGTGATTGATTTTACCTTTAGGGTTTGAAATAAGATTTAAATTTTTATGGGGTGTCGCAGTCCTTTTAAGTCGAAACTTTTGTCCCGAATTCAAACGTTTTACTCGTGGCATGGGTTAAGAAAAGGACAAAAGTAGCAAGTGGGGCTCCAACGGCTAGAATGTGGCGAACCGTTTCCTCCATTCTATATATATATACACTTTACCAATTTCTTGAATTTTTCAAGACGTAAAATAAGTTTCCTTACTTAAATTTTCATCCGCCCTTAAATTAAAATGTCGTATCTCGTTCCCCTGATTGCGGTTGTGTTTGTTGTGGTGGCTAGTTGTTATTTGACGAGTGTTCCACAGGAAGAAGATCACCAGTATGTCATTGCAATACTAGGGTTTATTGTACCACTCATCATTATGGCGATTGGCGTGGAAGCTTTCTGGAAAAAGTAGC
This sequence comes from Tanacetum coccineum, assembly GCA_026074375.1. Lineage (NCBI taxonomy): Eukaryota > Viridiplantae > Streptophyta > Magnoliopsida > Asterales > Asteraceae > Tanacetum > Tanacetum coccineum. Next base: position 19,135 of record BQNB010116235.1, read on the forward strand.
TTTCATATGTAGGCTAGCGGGTTGTATTATCGTTTTGTTCTTGAGCATTTTAATTAACTTTATGTTGAATCCTCCAGAAAAATCATCAAACGTTCACCCTTATTAAACTTTGATTGTTTATGTAGATTTAAATCCTCATGCTGTATTATGATGAATCGTAGTCTTTCATAGTTTTCTTGAGTATTGTCTTTAATGTGATGAATGAGTAAAATGTGTATGCGTTCAAACTTTTGTTATTACATCGAATATTATTGAGCATATCTCTGTCGACCTAACTTATACATAGTTGATCAGGCTATGTATACCTTAGGTTTACATTGACATCCCCTTTTTCCTTTAGTTATTTGTTTGTGATTGTAAGCATAGTCGGTACCGAGACTCGTGAGGTATATAATTTGTCGTGTCTCCCAAACACCTGATGAATGATGTTACGTTATATGTTGATTTGTGGTCTATTATTCCCTTGCTACTTTCTACCACACCTGTGGTCCTCTGAAAGTTTATGTTCACCTTATGTGTTTATCTTACTACGTGTATATCGTTTCGTATGATGGCGTGTATTATCTATGTGTTCGTAAAATTATTATCTCAGCGCATAAGTTATTTCGAATAATTACTTTTTGTTGAAAGTTTAGGGTTTGGTTGTGATCGCTCTTGCTAGACATAAATATTTTAAATCGATATTCCTCCCAACTCTTACCCACTACGCCGCCCCCTTTTCTTATAAGTTTCACTTTACTCCCTCCTCATCTCAATTTATCTCTCACTTCACAATTTCACGTTTCTCCTCCTTTTCCTCGAAACTGTTGATTACCAATCCTCATGGGGTTCCCAATCGAGATTTTCACTCCCGTCATGATCATAATCATCACATCGCTTATTTTGCTGATCTATCCGATGTGTTTCTTTTCACGCGGTGATGTATCTGTCGTTTTAGCATTTTACATTTTTGTTGTATTCCCTATATTTTGTATTCTGTTGTATTATGAACAGAAATATTATGGATCTGGTTGAATAGACTTCCGCGTTGTTTATTTTATTGTTTCACCCTTCTCGTTATAATCATATATTGCTATGTACCCCTCCTCGCATCTTGGTATGATTGGAAGTCATTACCTGGTAATCTTTCAGATGTATTTAGTATTTTATTGAAAAGGCGTTTATTGATGAGAGAAATTATTTCGGACTGACAAAATGTCGAATAGTGGAGGAAAGAAATTTGATTTTGTGTAGGGGTTACTGTGTCTTGTCTGAAGTACTATGTGTGGCCCCTTTGAAATGATCCTTCAAGTTTCATAGTGTTCCTCAGAAATAGCTTCTCTATTTCCATTTTCCGGGCACATGATTGTACTCTTCATTTGTTGGGCAACGAGCATACTTGTTTTGCACTGAGCAGTAATTTCGATAGTGTTATTTCCTTGACACATTACGATGCTTGTCATTTGATTCCAAAAATTATCAATTATATGGTTTCCCTTATACTGGGTAAATGTACTCAGAAACTTTTTAGGGCAGAATTGTTATTTCATTTATTATTTCATGAAAGCAAAGTACAAGTCTTTATTAATTTCCTTGCAAGCTGGGATACATTGTTATAGCGAGTCTGGCTGTCTTGCTTACAGGCCTAGGCGGGCTAGAATTTTCTGAATTTGTTCATGATCCTCAGCACGCCTGCTCTCGGTATCAGCTACCCTTATCTGCAATATTGCGATCTCACTCTCGTCAGCTGCGAGAGAATCCTACAATTCGGAGATCAGGAGCTCTTTGTCCTCGGTGTCTGCATGAAGAGTGTTAATCTCTACTTCCAGGTCCTCTAGTCTGGCTGTCACATCTTCTGGGTTGAGTTCTGAAGTCTCGGATGTTGGTTTACCGTCAGAGAAGGTAATGGCATCTGGGAAGAATGGCGATGATGGTGATCTACTTATTTTTCGAGATGGCCCCGGCGCTTGTGATATTAGTGCAGGAACACTGAGGTTATTTATCTCTTGGGAGTGTTCACGCCCTGTAGCAGGGGTCAAAGTTAGTTCCAGTTCAGGTATTTGGATTGTCTGAGAGGTTGGCGAGCCAAGTCTTCTTGGATTGGAATGTCCCGTGGCTGCTTCCTGGTTCGGGGAGTTGTCAGGTACGTTGCTGGAAAGTGATTGAGACATTTCTCGAATGGTATCTATTTTTGAGATAAGATGTATTGCTTGTTTTGAATGGTTATGCATACTATGTCTCGAGGATATGTCTAGGAGTGGATTTTGGCATTGGTAGGTATATTGTT
>BQNB010116236.1:0-14170 GCA_026074375.1 Tanacetum coccineum
TGGGCTGACCCGACCCATTAGATGGGTACGGGTGGGTCCATTAAGTATTTCTTCGGTTCCGGCTTTGACTTTGACTTTGACTTTTCGGGGTTGACTTTTTGGTTGACTTTGACTTTTTCACGTTCTTCCATTTCGTGCTTGGTTTTGTCCGTTTTGGCTTGATTTTTCGTCTTTTTGTCAGATATCCGTTTCCTGCACAATATAAAAGAAAATATACAAATACAATGTATTTTTGGTACGTTTTTAGTCATTTAAGTCCGTTTTAATGGAAAATGGTATGTGTAATTAAGCACATACTAGTAATCATCTACTACAACTAAGGTGTATGAATTACCTCCATAACTTTTAATTGCCGATGGACCAAACAAGTCCATATGTAATAGTTCTAAACATCTTTTAGTGGAAACCATATTTTTAGCTTTATGACTTGTATGAGCTTGCTTCCTAATTTTACAAGCATCACAAAAATGTTTACAATATTTTAGTTTAGGTAAGTTTCTAACTAATTCTTTAGACGACAACAATTGAATTAAACGCATATTTGTGTGACCAAGTCTTCTATGCCATAAGGTAGAGTTATCCACTACCGTGGCGAGACATAATTTGTCTTGAGACTTATTTCCTAATTTCATTATGTACAAACCATTTTTCCTAATCCCGTTATAATTTTACCATCTTTAATTATTTCACTACCCTCTTCGATGAATAATATTTGACACTTATTGTCACAAATTTGATCGACACTAAGTAAATTGAATGCTAAGTTATCTACGTGTTCTACATTAGATATAGTGAGAGAGTCATTAGAGATCGTACCTTTGCCTATGATCTTTCCTTTTAAGTTACTTCCAAAAACAACATTACCTCCGTCATATGCTTTGTAGGTAGAGAATAAACTCTTGTTACCGGTCATATGTTTGGAGCAACCACTATCTTTGATCCACTCATCCAGTTCTAAGCATGTTCTCAAGCATACCTATTTCAACAAAAACAAATTTAAGTGTTTGGTCCCCAATATCTTATGGGTCCGAAAATGTTAGTGTTGTACATCCCTTTCATTTGTTGTAATTGATTAGGATATTGAAATGGGATACAATTTCCCATAGGTACAAAGCCTTGATTTTGTTGGTTGTTCCAATTCATAAGATAGAAATTTTGATGAATTGGTTGTCTATAGTTTCTCCTAGATTGAGGTGTGTTGTATCTTGGTTGAGAAGAAATGTTTCTCCAAGGTAGAGGTGTTTTCGATCTAGACTCGGTTTTGACATAACCTATACCGCTTTTGAGTAATGGTTTAAAGACAGTTTCTTTGACTTTTTAATGCTATTATGTATTAGTTTCCTCCTAGTAATAACAAAATCCAATCTAGAAGATAAAGGTGGACTAAAATTGTGTTCTGTCCCTTTTTGGTCATCCTTGTGACTCACAGATCTAGGTACGGTGGATCCGTGCCCCTTAATGGTGGATCTGTCCGTCACCTTTTCAGCGGACAATCCAACAAAACTCATGGTTTTATTTTCGCTTGTTGACGCTTTATCGCTATCAAATGTTGGACCTATTTTGCAACTAGGTAACTTTTATTGTTTAACATTTCTCTTAGTGAATTAGCACTTTTATTAAATTTAACAAATTTAACTTGAGTTTCTTTAAGTTTGACGTTTTCCAATTTAAGTTCAACACACGACTTACACGCCATTTCAATTTCTTTACTTCTCTCAAGTTTCTTAATTTTCTTGTTTAATTCTAAAATTTCTTTTTCTAAAAGATCTCTTATAGTTTTTAAAATTTTATTCTTGTTAATGATTTTTAAGCTAATTTCACATAAGCTATCGTATTCAATTTGCATATTATCATTATTAAGAGAAGATGCATTATCACTATAGTAAGAAGAGTTAAGAGTTACCTCATTTAACGATTAAGCCATGAGACAAGTTTCGTCGTTGGTTTTGTCTTCGGCGTCATTCTCGCTATCGCTCTAAGAACCTCCAATGAAAGCCTTTTGATCTTTGTTGCGAGATATTTTTGGACAATCGCCAATGAGATGACTTGGATCACCGCATCTAAAACATTTTCGGTCACTCTTTCCTTTCTTCTCATCTCTTTGTCAGAATGACTTCCTTTCTTCTCTTGGTTGCCGAACAAATTTACCCTTTCTTCTAAAGAACTTTTTAAAGTTCCTTACGGCCATAGCATATTCTTCGTCATCGCTTCCGGATGTCGAAGTTTCATCATCACTAGACTCTTTCTTAGCTTTCAAGGCGATGGACTTAATTCGTTCCTTTTTGCCTTTATAAATTTCAGAATCTTTTTCCATGACAACTTCATGTACTTTTAGATTGCCGATAAGCTCGTCTAGAGCTAGTGATGACAAATCTTTCGATTCTTCAATCGCTGTGACCTTTGCTCTCCATTTAGGATGTAGAGCCCTAAGAAACTTCCTAACATAGTTCTTGCTAGAGAAACCTTCATCAAGAGCTTTAAGACTAGTAATAGAAGTGTTAAATCTAGCAAAACCGCTATCAATAGATTCTTCTTCAACGATTGTAAATGGTTCATATTGTTGAACAAGAATATCAAATTTATTATCCTTTACTAAGCTATTACCTTGATGTGTGATTAACAACGATTGCCAAATATCTTTAGCCATTTTACACATAAAGATTCTTTCGTATTCCTTTTAAGGTAAAGCATTGTAAAGAACCATTTTAGCTTCATTATTTTTAGCAAGTTTCTTTTTAAGATCATCGGATTGTTCTTCAAAAGGAACAACCTCTAAAATTTAAGTAACTTCGTTTTTGGCAAGCGGTGGAAAATCACCATTCAAGATAATATGCCAAAGATCTAAATCTTTTGCTTTCACATAAGTTTCAAATCTATTTTTCCAATAAATAAAATGATCACTTTCAAAAAGAGGTGGTCTTTGCATAGATTGCCCTTCTAGATATTTATCTGAATCCATAGATCGATTCAAGATTTAATGTACAATATACGTTAAAGATCTTGGGTGACCTTGGCTTCTGATACCAATTGTGGAAACTAGAAGGGGGGTTGAATAGTTTTTACTGTTTTAAAATTAAAACTTAGATTGTCGACTTATGTGAATTCAAGAGATATACACAAGTGTATATGATAGCGATGCAATAAGTAAATAAACAAACTACTAAATGTAAGCAAGTAAAGATAAGAAAGATCAAACCGATGACACAATGATTTATAGTGGTTCGGCTATGAAGCACCTCTTCGCCCTACTCCACTCCCCAAGTACCCAACTTGAGAGTTATCTTCACTATGTCAACAAGCTCCCTTTAGGCGGAGAAAACCGTACACGTCGCTTACACTTTTTTCGGTACTAAGCTAAATACCGAGTTCTACTTCGAGATAGAACCAATCTAACACACTATGTATTTTGAGGCCTAAATACTAACCTATCATACACATATGATACACACAACACACAACACAAGATATACAAGATGAATGATTATCACAAACGTGATGACACAACTAAACTATTAACACTTAAAGCTTGACGTCTTCTTGAGTGTTCTTCACTAAAGAGTGGAATGAGTTGATCACTTGTAATGGATTATGTAACAAGTATAATGATCAAAGAATATATAAAAGATAAAATATATGTGAGAAAAATATTTGTCAAGAGTTGTATAAAATGAAAGAATGAGGTTGGTATTTATAGGCAACCTTTTGAAATTCAAATATGTCCCAGGGGAACAAGACGTGCAACCCACGAATCCCCTATCTCTTGGATCCGTCTAATGTTTTTGATGGATCCATAGGTTGAGCTGGGACAAAATTTGTCATTTTGTGACTTTACCCCAAATTATATATAAAATATTGTTTTTGTATTTAAACTAGTTTAATGGATTCATTCTGAAGAAATATTTCTTATCACCAATAAGGAAAGATTTTTTAGATTTGGGAAGATTTGGAAAGATTGGTTCCAATTATGGTTAATCCTATTTTGTCTTACATGATTAATATAAATAGCTTATAATTAATCATGTGTTAGCTTAAAATCATTTGATTAGAAAAGATTAATGCAAATGATAATATTTTTCTTTGATCATTAACTATGTTTAATAATGTCATATTCATACCTTAAGTGATTTGTCGGCGTCAAGTAAACTTTCGACTAAATAACATGTTTACGTAAAATTTTACGTAGTATGACATTATATTTGTTATTATCAAAACATGCATATCATTAAATATAAATATCATTTTTGCGCGAATATTTGTATTAACAGAATCCTTCCGGTTGAGAAACATAGACCACTTCGCGTAGCTTACCATTCAAGAAAGCCGTTTTGATATCCATCTGATAGATTGTCATGTTCTTAGTGGAAGCATTAGCAATGAAGATATGAATGGCTACTATTCTAGCAACAGGTGGAAATGATTCCTCGAAGTCTATTCCCTTCACTTGCCGGTATCCTTTAGCAACTAATCTAGCATTGTTTTTGAGTACACTGCCACACTTGTGTTTCTTGACGTTGAAGATCCACTTTAATTTGATCAACATTACAAGATCTGGACAGGGTAATAATTTCCATACTTGTACTCTCTCGAATTTATGTATTTCTTCTTAGATTGTGTCAATCCAGGAGTGTTCGAGCATTGCTTCTTTATAAGTCTTCGGTTCAACTGAAGTGAGAAAGGCATCGAAATAACACCACATAGCGTCAGTCTGAAGTTTCTTTTTGGTGGAGACTAAGCAAGAAGGATCTCCTATCACATTTGCTAATTGATTATTCTTAGTCCATTTACCAAGAAGTTCAAATGGAGTATGGGATGGCCGCACATTAGATGGTGATCATTGAGAAGTTGTGTCTTCATGAAGACTTTCATGAAGTGGATCCTCATTAAAGTGTGGTGTTTTTGGGGATTCTTCAACACCTTGAGATATAATTAGAGATTTTTCTTATTCTTGTGTTGATGGGATACTTGTTGCTGGTGCATCTTGGTCAATTGAAGTTAACACATGTGAATAAACTATATTAATAGCTCTTGGAGTAGCAGCTACTTGAACTGGAGAATTAGCACTCTGTGAAGGATTGAAGTATCCATCATCCACATGTTAGAACAAACGATCCTAATCATTTCTGGTTAGTGGAATACAAGGTTGTTAAGGAACAGGGTATGGTACGAGTCCTGAACTGGATGTTCCAAGAGTCATTGCTCAGCAACCATTGCTGTCAGCTCATCGAACGTTACATGAATGGTTTCCATGATTTTATGGGTTCTTCTATTATAGATTCTAAAAGCTTTCTTTGCGAGCGCGTAACCAACAAAAATACCAATATCGGCCTTTGCGTTTAGCTTACCCAAATCTTCACTGTCATGGGTCGGATAACATAGTGAACCAAAGACATGAAGAAACGATAAATCTGACTTCTTTTCGTGCATCAGCGCATATGGAGTTTTGTTGTATCGGAGACGGATCAAGGAATGTTTTTGCGTATAACAAGCTATATTGATTACTTCGGCCCACATAATTAATGGAGCTTTTGAAAATATCAACATTATACGAGGAGCTTCCACAAGACTTTGGTTTCGTCTTTCGACAACACCGTTCTATTGAGGTGTGTAAGCAACAGATGTTTGATGCGAGATGCCAACATTTTCATAAAATTCTCGAAGGGTCTGATTGACAAATTCAGTTCCATTATTTGTTCTAACATTACGGACTATGGCATTCAAACAAACTTGAATATTTTTGATTCATTTGATGATAGCGTCAGGAGCTTCATCCTTTGATCTTATAAATTTGACCCAAGTAAATCGTGAGTAATCATCAACAATCACCAAGATATACTTTTTCCTATTAATGCTCTTCACACGCATCGAGCCACAAAGATCCATATGTAGAAGATAGAGTTTCTCTTGGTTAATGTCTCCAGCCTTAGGTTGATGAGAGGATTTCTTGCTTTTTCCTAATGCACATGCTGAACACAGATGATCTTTCTTAAATTTAAGCTTTAGAATGCCTCGTGCAAGACCGTATTTGGCTAGCTTATTTAGTGTACCAAAGTTGAGATGAGATAATCGACGGTGCCATAACCAGCTCATAGTCTTTGAAGCTTTTAATGGTAGATAGATCAGAGAGGTCTTTAGCATGTCATCAAGAGAAATTGTGTACAAGTTTGTCTCTGGATCCTGAAAGTAGATCAACACCGTCATAATTCCAAATAAAGCAAGTGTTATTTCAAAAAGCAACTTCAAGATCCGAGTCACAGAATTGACCAACTGAACACAAGTTATGTCCGAGGCCCTCAACATAATATACCCTTGAGATAGTTACATTCCCCATCTGATAATCACCATAACCTATAATTTTTGCAATATGGTCATTTATGAATCTAACAGTTCTCAGAAATTTACTAACGAAGTTCATGAGCTAAGAGTGGTTCCCTGTCATATGTTTAGAGCATCCAGAGTTTAGATACAAGAGAATAATCTGGATAACCTGTCATTGAAAAGAGAAGAAGAAGATGGAACATCTGTAGCATTGAATCCCCAAGAATGATTAGGTTTTGAGTTGTTAGCAAACCTAGATTATATAATCTTAGTTTTTTTATTCGAACCAACATATTTTACTAGTTTTGGTCTCCTGCTATAGACTTTAAGACCTGGTTTTTGTGTTTCTACTGAATGAAAAGTGGTTTCCCTAAGGGGCACTACTTTAGTGGAAGTGAACCTAGTTAAAGGGCATGAGTTACCAACTAAAGTGAAAAGTTTTCCTGTTTATTTCCACTTATATCCTATTTCAGTAAACACTTTACCTGTAAGTTTCCAAATATTATGATGTTGGCTTTGCTTAGCAGACTTAGATTTAGAGCGCACATTCACATCATTCACAAAATCAAGGAAACACACATCATGATTTGCATCAAACATTCATTGTTTACATTTACACAAATTAATTCAGAATTCACATTTAACATAGTATGCTTAACATTTGCATCACAAATAGGGTCTTTAACATGATTCTTTTTATTAGAATTTAAATTAACTCTCCTAAGTTGGGCTTCTACTTTATTCTTCATGTTGCTACTTGGTGTTTGCGAGATCTTATCATTCTTTTTATTGCCTGTAGGCTGTGATCTGCAAGCACTAGTAGAACTCTTTAATCCTGTAGAAGGAAACATAGGTGTGTTAGAATCTGGTGTTTTAGATGACTCTACCTTTTTATAGATGTTGCTTGAGGATTTAAGATGTTCAGAAAACCTAACTTTCTTGATTTTATTCATTGGAATGACAGCAACCAATTTCTCACTAGGTTTTGTTAAACTAGGGCATGTCTTAGAAACATAGACTAACAATTCATGAACGTGTTTTGTAAACCGAAAAGCAGAGTCTAAGAGAGGTTCACTAGGATTCTATTTTTAACGCGTTCAACAAGTCGACGTATGGTGTCAGTATTTTCTATTGTCTTCTTAAGATAATCCTCATGGGCATCCTTATTGTTCTTAAGTCTATGAGAAATAGGTTTTATGCCTAGCTTAAACATGCCTAGAGAAATAGTGGTGGCAATGGGTATTTGTGCAGCATTTTCAACAATTTCTTTCCCTTTTAGTTTTTGTAAATCGTTTTTCAATGATGTAATCATAAAAACCTTGTCTTGAATTTGAGCTTTCAAATCTGTATTTTCTACAGATTTTGAGTTCAATTGAGCAATCAAAGATTCACTATGTTCCTTAGTGTGAACATGTGTCTTTTTAATTGAGTCAAACTAATCTTTGAAAATCTATTTTAAATGTTCAATTTCTTTAAATAAATGCTCGTTTTCAGAAAGTAATTTGGCCACACTGTGCTTCAGTTCAATATTTATGGTCTCAATTTCATCTATATCTTGTAGGACTTTCTCTTCCTTTTCATTTTCTCTCATAAACTTGATATGTTCCTTTAACTCAAATGGTAGTATCTTTAGCTTGTAGCTGAGCTTTCAAATTGTTATTTTCAAAATATTTTGGAATTTTAAGAGCATTTTGATTATCACAGGATTTTTCCTTTTGAAAAATTTCTTGATTACGTTGTATTGACAATTCAAGAGAAATGCAATGTTTTTGAAGTTGTGAGTAACTTTTCAAAAGTTCATTATACGCATTTTATTTTTTCAAAAGCTCAGCAACAAGATCAAAACACTTATCATAAGATTCACTACTTTGCATTTCCAAATACACAAAAGCACCATAAACAGTAGTAAAATTCATAATAGCATGCATAACATTCTGAGACACGATTTCTTGTAAGAGTCGATCGTTATCAAGAAAAAGTTATTTCTTATGAATTTCCAAGCATTATTTGTCTACTGAACACTATTGAATAGCAGCTTCCATCTGGTTAAAAACTGTTTGTACTTCTGTTACCTCATTTAGAATATCTTTATCAAAAACATTGAATATGTCTTTTAAGGTCTTAAAAAATGGAATAATTTCATTAAAAAAAACAACTTTAGTGTGTTCAAACCGCCATTCCCCTTCTGTAATAGCATCAGGTGTAATTTGCTTTTTCACCACGGTGTCAACTTTGGAAATATGGATTTTTAGCTTTTTAAGACTTGTATTAACCAAGCTAACCTTAGGAAGTTCACTAGGAGCTTCAATTCTAACAAGTGAAATATCATATTGTTCAGTATTAGGGTTAGAAGTTTGTAACCAGAAAGCTTGTTCAGCAGACAATTCTTGTTGTGGAACAAAACGTTTACCAAAATCTTCAGATAATTGATTTAACTCAACATAATTGATTGGAGTAGTATTAATTTTCTTTTCTTTTAAAATTGGATCGTTTTGTTTTGCAAGCATTTTAGATCGACTTACTTCTTCCAAAATCAATGTCTCTTCCTCATTAATAACAGGAATAACATCATGTTGACTAGATATTACACTACCATCATACAATGTTGGCTTAATCCGCTGAGCTTTCTTAAGATAGAACGGATTTTGATAGCCAAGTGCTTGTTTGTGGGTGTCATCGTAAAAAACTTAAGGCTTTGTTAACATGCACACTGTTTGAGTAGATTGACCCACTTTTAGACGATATTATCTAGTTCCTTTATTTTCTTTTCTAAATCAATTTCTTTGTCCATATATTTATTTTCTTTTTTGTTGGATTCATTTTTTGAAAACAATAAATGTTTGCAATAAATATTCCTTTTCCATGATTTGATTAGAAAGATTTTGTTTAAGTGAGTCAATTTGCTATTTATGTGTAAGTTTTTCCTTAATTATATTATCCATTTGAGAATCAATCATTTTTTCACGAGTGCTTAAATCAATATTAAGCCTTTGTTCAAAAGTTTTGACACATTCTTTATATCTCTCAAGCTCAACGGTTAAGGATTCATTATTCTTTTCCTTATTAGCCTTTTCATAATTATTTACCTGATTAATCATTTGTTTAGACATTTGTTCAATCACAGATGATATCATTGAATCTTTTTGTGCATACAAATTAGTATCTTGAACTGCTTGTTGTGTTTCTAGCAAATATTAAGAGTATGGAATTATATTACTAACACTTGTTATCTCATTATCTAGAAAATCAACAACTGGTGTTTGTTCAAAATTCTACATGGCATGCACACTTTGATTGTCCATATCATTATGATAGGGTTCAGAATGAGGTACTTCTTAGATAACATTAGATCCATAGTTGGAAAGATTGGCCACCATAACCACCTTTGCATTAGCGACATCATCATAGTCAGAATCCTAAGCATCTAGATCCTCAGTCTGGAAAGCAGCATTGTTTGGAATGGTTGTCTGAGTAGCTTGACCGTCAAGAATGCCTGGATCTACAAGAAATGCTAGTTGCTCTTCATCTAAAATTTGACCATGTTCCTAAGCTTCAGCCAACATTTCCTTGTCCATAAACCATGCAGCATTCGTTAGCCTCTTAGGATGAGTGCATTGCCTAGCCATGTGTCCTTCACCTTAACAATTACAGCATTTAAAAAAACCATTGCCTATCCTCCTGCATTGTTTCCCCAGGAACTAGTAGCATAACCCTTATTGCCAGTACCAACATAACTTTGTCCTTGCCTCCCTTGAACCTGTTGCACAGTAACCCTGCCGTCTTGGATAGTGACCTGGTCTCTCAGATTAAAGGAAGTTCTAAGTTGATTGTTGGTTGAAGGGAACCTTGAAGCAGCTACAGCTGATAGGAAAGCCATTGCCTTGTTGAGACAGGAAATTGGATCATTCCTTGTGTAAAACACATGAATAACAAGACTTGAGTCCAATTGAGGAAACTCAGTCATTGGTTGAGTTCAAACTTAAGGTGAATGATAAGCATTTTGTAGAACAGATGAGATTTGATGATTTATATTAGACTGGTATTATTGTGATGGTAGAACAGATGAATGATTGATTTGTGGTTGTGATAGATGAGGTGCTGCATATAATGGGGCATATGATTGAGGAAAGTGAAGTTGTGGAATCATTGTGTTTGTTTATTGAGGAAACTGCGTACTGTTGTATTAAGAATGATAGTTGGTAAGGTGAGACGGTGAATGATTGTAGTTGGCAACAAATGCAAGAGGATCTTGGTATCGTTCACGCATCAAGCGAGTTTCATTTGCATATGTATCATGTTGTTCAAGATATGAATAAAATTGATCATAGTTTGTAGTATGCAAATCTCTATCTAACTTCACATCCGTCACAAATTTTCTCCATTCTGACAGTAGACTGTTCAGAAACTTTGTATTCACTTGAACTGGTCTCATTGACATGTTGATAACATTCATGTTATTGATTAGTTGTGTAAATCTCCATTGGTACTGATACAGTGTTTCACCCTTCACAAATGAAAACTTATCAAACTCAACATACAATTTACATTCCTTTTCTTGTAATGACAATTTCGTGCCTTGCATAAGAAGCTTAACTCTGTCCCATATCTCTTTAATAACTTTATGATGATTGATAATGGCATACACATCTGGTGGAAGACCCTGAAGAACAATGTTGGTAGCTTTAAGATCACAATCAGCTTGGACCTTCTTTGTAGCTGAAAGTTCTTCATACGTTTTAGTCTTAGTGGACCATTTTAAACTGAGTCAAGAATCATTCTCCTTAGGATCATGAAAAAGACTTGGTCACCCCGTGTTATGTCTAGCATAGGTTAGCTCATAGTCTTAATATTAATCATTTAGTTACCGTATGACTTATGGCGTTGGGCCGGGTCTTTACCCACATGTTAGCCCACTCTATAGCCCACTTAGAGCACATAAACTCTTGTATTTAAACCCCCTCTCAGCCATTGAGAGGGGTTGGTTGTTCATTGTATTACAAACACACACTAAGTGTCTTTCTCTCACTAGAACTTCCCATTTTCTCTCTCTAGAAATCGGCCTACACACTAATCCTTGATTGTGTTATGATTTCCAATAAACTACAATTGGTATCAGAGCACATGGGATGATTACTTAGATTGTATGTTGGTATGTGCTTAATTACAGATACCATTTTCCATTAAAAACGGACTTAAAAGACTAAAAACGTACCAAAAATACATTGTATTTGTATGTTTTGCATTTGTATTGTGCAGGAAACGGATATCACACAAAGGACAAAAAGAAAGCCAAAAACGACCAAACCAAGCATGGAATGGAAAAGACCAAGTCAAATCGAAGCCAAAGTCAGTCAAAGTCAAAAAGTCAACAGGAAAGTCAACCCCGAAAAAGTCTAAAGTCAAATGAAGAAAATACAACTTGAGGGACTAAAATTGCCAAACCTCAAGTTGTATTACAAGGGGCTGAAATTGCATATCGGGTGAAGTATAACTTTAGGGGCCAGTTTTGCCAAACCCCTAAAGTTGTATCATAAAAGGGCAAAGTTTGCAATGAAGTTATAATAGATAAGGGGCCAAAGCTTCCAACTTGCCCAAAACCATTTTTCCCGCTCAAACAAAACCCCAGATACAACTCACGGGTGTCCTCACCTTCTTTTACCCTGCAACCCTTCAACACCCTGGATAAAACACTCCCCCCTCCTCCACTATCACCACCTCCCTATATTTAAATGCCAAGTTGCCAATCCCACCACTATCCAAGCTTTTCGATGGCTGTGATTAACTCAAAAAGAAGCACAAAAAGATTGAATGGCTGAGATTACTCTTATCAAGTCCCTCACACAACAAAAACACCTAGTGAAGCTCTCACAGAAGAAGCATAGTTGGAAGACCCAAGAATGAAAGCTTCGGCTATAAATAGAGCCTTTTGTAAGCCTTGGAGGCATCTTAGATTATCTTAGCTTAATTTTTAAATATAACTTAGCTTATTTTTAGTTTTTTAAAAAAAAATTCATTTTACAGCTTTTACTTTCAGCTTTGTAACACTTTCAAGTTTTAATGCAAATTTGAGCTCTTAAGTCAATTTACAATTCCAAGTGTTAAGCTTCTTAATTGTGTTGTTTGTGTTCGAAAATCTCTCAATACAGCTTATTTATAAGCTGTTTTAATTAAGTAAACCTAAGAGGCTAAGTAGTTAAGAGAAAATCACAAAAATCACTCTCAAATACACCACAGCTTATTTTATGGATGATAAGCCAGTTCTGGATGGGCTTATGGACTCTCACTAGCTTGTTTTATACAAGTTAGAGCTTGTAGACTCTTTGTTAACCCTGTTTTGAGCAAGGGTGTTGTAAGTCTCTCTTTTTCTTATTTTTCTTATTTACTGCAGAACTGCTTATAGTGCTTATTTGTTACTTATATCTGCTCATTTATGCTTTATTATGATGTTTAGTGCTTATCTTGCTTAGTTGTTAGCTTAAAGGTGACTTGTGCAAATTTCTTAGTTAGTACTGTTAGTTTAGTTAATACTGTTAGATTGATTCAGCTTATTTAAGTGCTTGTTATTGACTAAAATCTGTTCATAAGTGCCTTATTTTGTTATTTGATAATCTGTTTTTAACAAATTAGGATCAAATCAGCTTGAATTAAGAAGAAGAAATGATTTCTGAAAACTTTAAGGGGTATTTTCAACTAGCAGTACTAACCCATAGTTAGTACTGCTAGTTCACTTTTGGAACTTTTAAAGCTAGCAGTACTAACTCAAAGCTAGCAGTACTAACTCCAAGTTAGTACTGTTAGTTAAAATTGTTAGTACTGTTAGTTCATTTTAGCTTATCAGCTTATTTAAGATTTGCTTAGCTTTTTAGAGTAGATTAAGCCCATTTTCGTTTACTGTCTTTAGTAGAGATTATTTAAGCTTGTTTGCCTTTTCAAAGTTATTTCAATAGTTTATCAGATTGTGGCTTTTTAGCTTATTTGCCATTTTAGTTTAATCTAGTTGCTTACTCTTATGCCTGAGTACTTGTTAGGGTTAGTTAAATATCTGTTTTAGCTTATTTGCTTATTTCTTGTTTCATTGTGCTTTGTTAAAGCTAGCAGTACTAACTCTAAGCTAACAGTACTAACTTTAAGCTAGCAGTACTAACTCCAAGTTAGTACTGTTAGTTAAAACTGTTAGTACTGTTGTTAGTACTGCTGAGTTTCTCCTGCTTAACTTAGATTAATCACTTGCTGAAGTTGCTTATTTAGAGTTAGTCTAGCTTACTTGGTTTGTCTTAAGCTTATCTGAGTTTATTTGTGTCTTAGTGTAAAAGTTTTAAGTGTTGTTACCATTCCTAGCCTTTATGCATGTTGTAGCTCATTTTCCTTGCTTATCTTTTCGTGCATTTGCTTATTAGGTTTAGTGCCCAATCATATCCTTGTCATATTCAAACATCGATTATCAATTCGTCATTCGATTTTCCATTCAAGCCTCGTTGGGACATAACGACCCGGAAACACTCTATACTACTTCCGGTTATATTGATTTTGTGGATTTTGATCCTTGTTATATATTTATATTTATATATATTTATTTATATATAAAAAGGAGTTAGATCAAGCGAATCAGTCCTCTTTTCTCTCTTGGTCGAAATTAGGGATCCCCGTGAAACGGAACCCAGAATTTCGGTCCATTCGAACAGTGTTCGGTATTCTCTTTTGGTCGAAATTAAGGATCCCCATGAAAGGGAGCCCGAAATTTCAAAATTAGGCTTTAGGCTTTAGGCTTTAGAACTTTTTTTTCTTTGTTGTTATAGATAAGTAATTTATGTGTGTGTGTTCTATTGATGTATATATTGTGTAGTGTAACACAAGC
>BQNB010116237.1:0-21399 GCA_026074375.1 Tanacetum coccineum
GCAGCTAATTTCAATCAAGGAAATACCGGTTACCGAGCCCCGATTGCTAATCAAATTCGACCTCCCGGTTTTCCTCCCGTTCAAAACCAACGAAACAATCAAAACTGTTACAACCAAAACCGTGGAAATAATTACAACCAAAGCCAAATTTATCGACCTCCGATTAATCAACCCCCGGTTCACTAAGCTCCACCTTACCAAGCTCCGGCTCCTCAAACACAAGGTGTGACTAAGAATGATTTTGAAAGCTACGTCAATGCTAATGATGCGGTTATGAGAAACATGCAAGACCAAAACGAAAACTTGCAAAATCAAATGACCAATTTAACAGACATGCTTTCCAAATTCGTGAATGCCAATACCGCTTCTACTTCAGGTTTAGGGACACTCCCTAGTAATACCATTACTAACCCGAAGGTAGACTTGAAGGGTATTACCACCCGAAGTGGTGTTGCTTATCAAGGACCCACGATTCCTACTACTACTTCTTCTCCTCCTAAAGTAGTGGAACGTGAAACCGAGGTGACAAAGGACACGATGCCTCCTACTAATAACGGAAGTACCAAAGACGTCCAACCTCCGGTTGTCCAAGATCAACCTCATGTACCAAATTCTGAGCCCGTTGTTGCTCCCGTGCCTAACTTGAAACCAACAATTCCGTATCCTTCAAGGCGTAATGATGAAAGGCGTCGTGAAAAAGCTAACGACCAAATTGAGAAATTCTACGAAATCTTTAAAGATTTGAGTTTCAAAATTAGCTTAACGGATGCTTTGATTCTTATGCCTAAATTTGCCTCGACTCTTAAAGCCTTGATCGGAAACAAAGAAAAATTAAGTGAAATGGCTAGAACTCCTTTGAATGAGCATTGCTCGGCGGTCATCCTCAACAAGTTACCCAAAAAACTTGGAGACCCCGGCAAATTCCTCATACCGTGTGATTTTCCCGGAATGGATGAGTGCTTAGCCTTGGCCGATCTTGGCGCTAGCATAAATCTCATGCCATTATCCGTGTGGAAAAGACTTTCTCTTCCGGAACTCACTCCTACTTGTATGACTCTTGAACTAGCAGACCGTTCGATCACTCAACCGATCGGTATCGCCGAAGATGTCTACGTGAAAGTAGGAAAGTTTAATTTTCTGGCCGACTTCGTAGTCGTAGACTTTGATGCCGATCCCCGAGTTCCTCTAATTCTCGGGAGATCCTTCTTAAAGACCGGACGTGCCTTGATTGATGTTTACAAAGGAGAACTAACACTTCGTGTTGGAAAAGAAGCCGTAACATTCAATCTTGATCAAACTTCGAGGTACTCCTCTAATTACGATGATATGACAGCGAACCGAATCGACATCAATGATATGGCTTGTGAGGAGTATTCTCAAGAAGTTCTCGGTTTCTCCAATGTAATCGCAAGTGGCAATCCCACTCTTTACTATGACTCGATCATTTCTACCTCTTCTCCTACTCTCACTCCCTCTGGGGATAGTGATTTTCTTCTTCTTGAGGAAGCCGATGCTTTCCTCGCTCTTGAAGATGATCCAACTTCACCGGAAGTTGATGAATCTTACTATGACTCGGAGGGGGATATTCTTCTTCTTAAAGCAATTCTTAATAGTGATCCTTTACCACCCCCTCCTAACCAAGGAAATTACTTGCCAGAAATTCGAAAAGAACTTAAAGTTTGTAAAGCTAAATCTTCAATTGATGAACCTCCCGAGGTCGAACTCAAGGACTTACTTCCTCATCTCGAATATGCATTTTTGGAAGGTGACGACAATTTTGCCCGTCCATAATGCCCTAAAGACTTGAGTATCGAGGAGAAAGTCGCTCTCATAAAGGTTTTGAAGTCACGCAAGCGAGCCATCGCTTGGAAACTCTCTGACATAAAGGGTATTAACCCAGAATTTTATACTCACAAGATTCTTATGGAAGATGACTACAAACCAGAGGTCCAACACCAAAGACGGGTGAATCCAAAGATCCACGATGTCATCAAAAAGGAGGTTGAAAAACTTCTTGATGCCGGATTAATTTACCCGATCTCAGATAGTCCTTAGGTAAGCCCGTAACATTGCATACCAAAAAAGGTTGGTTTTACCGTTTTGGCAAATGTATGAAAATGAATTGATCCCGACTCGATTGGTCACAGGGTGGCGTGTGTGCATTGACTACCGTAAGTTAAATGAAGCCACCCGTAAAGACCATTTTCCACTTCCCTTTATGGATCAAATGCTCGAGAGATTAGCGGGAAACGATTACTATTGTTTTCTCGATGGTTTCTCGGGTTACTTTCAAATTCCCATCGATCCTAAAGATCAAGAAAAGAAAACATTCCACGTTCCTATACGGAACTTCGCCTATCGTTGCATCCATTGGCGGCTTTATGCAATTGCGCCAGGCTACATTCCAGAGGTTATGTTTGGCTATCTTTCATGACATGGTCGAAAAGACGATTGAAGTATTATGAACGACTTTTTGGTCTTTGGGAATTCATTCGAAAATTGCCTCTCTCGTTTGGACAAGATGCTTCAAAGGTGCGAAAACACCAATCTTTGTCTAAATTGTTGGAAGAAAAGATCATTTCAGGTCAAAGAGGGCATTGTCTCGGGCCATTAAGATTTAAAAGAACATGATTGAGGTAGATAAGCCCAAAGTCGATATGGTTTCAAAATTAACATCATCTCACAACATCGACCAAGGGTGTCTGTATTTTCTTGGGCATGCGTTATTACCAACGTTTCATACAAGACTTCTAAAGTAATAGCCCGCCCAATGACTCCCCTGCTTTGAAAAATGAGACTCCAATTTTCTTCTCAAAAAAGTGATCGAATCTTTAATACACTTAAAAGAAATTGACCGAGGCTCCAATATTGATTGCTCCTGACTGGTACTTGCCCTTCGAACTCAGTGTGAACAAAGCGACTTGCAATTGGGGCAATCTAGGGCTGCAGAAAAAACACAAGCATTATCCAATCCATTTCACTATGCCAGCAAAACAATGATCGAGCACTAGCACACTACACAACAACCGAAAAAGAATTGCTTGGCGGAGTGTACGCTTTTAGAGAAATTTTGGTCATATCTCGTTTTTTGTCCCAGTTCATAGTATATACTAACCATTCTGCTATAAAGTATTTCTTCGCTAAGAAGGATGCTAAGCCAAGACTAATGCGGTGGATCCTTTTTCTCTAAGAATTTGATGTTATCATCCGAGACGAAAAAGGAGCAGAGAATCTGGCTGCCGATCATCTTTCCAGACTTAGAGACCCTCACATAGATAAATTCGAGAACAAGGAAATCACTGAAACATTTCCCCTCGAAACTCTTGGATCGGTTGCTCTTCGTGTTGATAGTACCCCATGGTTTGCAGATTTCGCAAACTACCATGCAGAGAATTTCATTATCAAGGGAATGTCATCCCAGCAGAAAAAGAAATTTTTCAAAGATGTCAAACACTACTTCTGGTACGATCCCTTTCTATTCAAGATCTGTGCAGATCAAATCATACGACGGTGTGTGCATGGGCAAGAAGCTATTGATAATCCACACAAAAGCTTGTCATAAGACCCACCTGGTTGCCATCATAGTGCCAATCTCACCGCTAAAAAGTTTTTGATGCCGTTTCTTGGCAACCATATATCGAGATGCCCATACAATGATCAAATCTTATGATACGTATCAAAGACAAGGTAAAATTTCACAACGAAATGAGATGCCTCAAAACGCTATCCAAGTTTGTAAAATCTTCGATGTATGGGGGATCAATTTTATGGGACCATTTCCGTCTTCGCATGGGAATAAATACATCCTCGTAGCCGTTGATTATCTTTCAAAATGGGTTGAAGCAAAGGCGCTCCCCACAAATGATGCTAGAGTTGTAGTTAAGTTTTTAAAATCTCTGTTTGCCCGATTCGGAACACCTAGAGCTATTATAAGCGATCGTGGGACCCATTTTTGTAATGATCAGTTTGCAAAAGTGATGTCTAAGTATGGGGTCACACATCGTCTAGCTACCGCTTATCACCCTCAAACAAGTGGTCAAGTGGAGGTGTCCAATCGAGGTTTGAAACGTATTCTAGAAAGGACGGTTGGAGAAAACCGTGCCTCATGGTCCGACAAACTAGATGATGCTTTATGGGCATTTCGTACTGCTTTTAAGACACCAATTGGTTGTACACCTTACAAGTTAGTGTACGGAAAGTCTTGCCATCTACCTATCGAGTTAGAGCATAAAGCATATTGGGCTTTGAAACATGCTAACTTCGATCTTAAAACCGCGGGTGATCACCGGAAGCTTCAACTTAATGAACTTAATGAGCTTCGTGATCAAGCTTACGAGAATTCTTTGATTTATAAAGAGAAGACGAAGAAACTTCACGACTCAAAGATCAAAAACCGCATTTTCAATGTTGGTGATCGAGTTTTACTCTTCAACTCTCGTCTTAAGATATTCTCCGGGAAGCTTAAAACTCGTTGGTCAGGGCCTTTCACCATCACCAAAGTTTTTCCATACGGAACCATTGAGTTATCTCAACCCGATGGTCCAAACTTTAAGGTGAATGGTCATCGTGTGAAGCACTACTTTGGAGGGGACGTACCAAAATTGGTTGTCTCGGATCTCCAAACCTTCCCCAAGGACAAATAAATACGGGGATTGGGTCAAGCTTACTAAACAAGCGCTTCGTGGGAGGCACCCCATGCTTATCCATAGTTATGTTACGTAGTAATGAATAAGTGTTTTTGTTGTGAGGAGGCTTGCCTCTTTCCTTTTCCGTGTTTTGTGTTGTATTGTCCAGGATTGTCCGGATTTTTGAAGCCTCTCGTGCTCGCGGTTTTGTCCATCGATCACAAGAGCTTCAAATCCTCAGCTTCAATTGGGAATCCGATATCCTAATCTTATCGACTAACGTTTATCTTTAAGCATACTTAATAAATGGCTTAGGATTTACGTAGAGACCCTTCGTAAAACATTGAGGACAATGTTTCATTCTAGTATGGGGGGATCTTCGATTTGATTGTGCCTGCAGCTGTTGTTTTCGCGTAATCCCGATTTTTACCACCAAAATTTCAAAAAAATGAAAAAATTTTAAAAAAAATTCAAAAATAGAATAAGTATTTTTTCACAATTTTGACTTCTGCTTATATTAATAAAATAAATTTTGACTCGATGAGCGTGTTGAGCTCTAGCCTTGTTCCTTAACATTTAGACTAAAGCGTTCGCGGTTGCAAGACGAAAAAATGATAGTGTTAATTATGAGTGGGATGCTAAACAAGGATTATTTGAAAATCTTAAGAGCTCATGTGTGTAATTTATCGCTTTCTCTCCCATAAGCTCTTAACCTGAAAAATATGCGTGCTACTTTTGGAGATTAAATTTAAATCAATAATTTATTTAGTATAATACAAAAACTTTAGCCTTAGTATCAAATTATTACTTGAATATTTCAAAAGAATATCTTCCCTATATATAAAAAAATGATGATGAAAAATGAAAAAAAACATAATAAATATAAACTGTGGGCTGATAAAAGTTTGCTGTATCTTGCCGGCTCACAACCGATTAAGCCCACTTTTATAGCTTTTATTTTTCCTAAATCCAGTACACCTTAATCCACTTTTTTGTATTTTTTTATAATCGTTTGATATTTTTTTTATCATTTTTTTCTTTTAAACTGTTTTTTAATTATAATAAATTAAATAAAAATCAAAAAAATATTTTTCTTTTTTAGAAAATTTTATTTTATCATATAGTATCTAGGAAAAATAGAAAAACTTTCGTAAGGTTATTTTTGCAAAATTTCATTTTTTTAAAGAGCGGGATTCGTTCCCGTGCTCATTTTTCGTACTTTCTAGCTCAATTTAACTCTGTTTTCGTGCTAGTTTTCTTTAAACTTCCTTTTTAGTCAATTTAAGTACATTAAAAGTGAAAAAATCAATTTAAGCTTAATTTTGAAAATTTAGGATTTTAGTGTGTCGTTTTAGCTTTTTTTTTTTATTGGTTTTCCCACCCGTTTTTTTTTCCATTTTTAGTATAATTTGTGTAATTTCTCGTTTTTAGTGTAGATTGCTTTATTTTTCCCGTAGTTTTAGAAAATCAAACCCAAATCTTTTCCATTTAAGCATTGTTATTCAAACCAACTTCCGACTTTCTAATTCGCTCTTCGTTGGGGATAAACGACCTAGGAATATTCTATACTGCACTCGGTTTCATAGATTTTGTGGATTTTGATCCTTTTTATATATTTATATTTATTTATATTTATATATTCACTAAGGGTTAATATATCATCAATCAACAAGTAACACAAAGGAATAATCCTAAAAAAATCACTTTTATTATTAAAATACTCAAAATCCAAAAGTTGAAAATAACATTTTTAACATGGCTCCAAATGTCAAAAGAAAAAGAAAAAAAGCTAAAACATATCAATCACTTAGAACAATACAGACAGTTGCGAGACGCGCGGTCAGGATCAGCTTTAGTTGTCTTCTTTAACATAGGCTTACTACTTGCGGTGGATTCAAGATCCGAGTCTACCCCTTTTTCTCTAGAGGCTTATCCTCATCCTCAATCAACCAACCATTCATGTTGCGAGATGATTATTTGAAAGAAGGCGGGATGATGATTAAGGGAATGTGTGGGGTAAGACTCTAGGAGATATAAGATCATTTTACAACTCTTTTGACTTTTTAGATTTGTGACACGAACGTCGAAAGAAAAATATATCTATTGTGAGAAAATATATACCTAGAAATGCATAAGACAATATAGATAAGGCATATATGTTTATTCTAAGCATGCACCACACAATAATAAAGGATATTATTGTAAGACTCTATGGCATTTAAACGTTAATCGTAATATATTAAGTTAATACAGTGTAAGTGTACAATTAACACGTAAGTCATGTAAAATGAAGCATACAAAACATGATAATTGTAAATGTATTCGTCATGTAAAACATGTTATCATTTAGCATTTAGGAGCATGTGTCATTTAGATAAACTAAAAAATATTTTATCTAAATTGCTAGAAAAAGATAAACGCCTTTATAATAGACATGAATTTAATAGCTAAGCAAATAAACGTTGAGCATCAAGATAATCATGAAGGCATATAATTGCATTACGTGGGAGTAAGTTATCATCTTGAAACTTTAAAGCACATATGTGAGGTGCATGTTGTCTATATTGACTAAGGAGAAACCTAATTTCTACTTGATTAGTGTGCACTCCTAATGAGATACAAATTCCATCAATGTATACTATTATTAGGCATATTTAAGAAGAGCCATTTAATCAAATTAGAGAATGAATATTAGACTATCACTAGTGGTGCTCAATTCAGGCTAAACTCGACCATTTTTACGGGTTATACCACAGACTTAACTTCACTCTTAGAAGCAATTCAACCGTTAGGTCAAATTAAATTTCTAGTGCAATAGGTACTCCAGTGGTCATTCTCATGTTAGACAAAATAAAATTCCTATATTTGCCTAATAAAGTGTAGAAAAGATAAAATTTGTATCGTCTTTCATACAAGGCCTAATATGACTCAACTAACTTACTTTAATTTCATGTCACATAATCCTAATCAAGATGTGTAGAATTCTAAGGTTAAATGTGAGAGAAAGCAAGTTGTTGTAGGTATAAGAAAGAATAAGTCATCTATGACCTAAGAGTATGCTTAAGAGAGACAATGTGTAATGCTTTATAATGAGAGTGTTTAAAGAATGTACCTTTGCATGTCTTTTTAATTTAACGTGTTTAGTTTTCAAAAGCCAAGAGATGTGCTTATTTGTGACAATGACAAATATGTTATATTAAGAGTGTTTTAAGAATTCTCCATTTCATGTCATGTGAAATGAATCTCATTAATATTATTTATTTATGAGTTTGTGATTCTTTGAATGATAAATAATTGAAAAGAGACATTTTGATTTTTTAAACAAATATGCTTTTTCTAAATTATTATTCTTATCATTGTTGTTATTGATAATTAATAGTATTTGGAATAAATGTATTTTTATTTTGTTTATGGCCCTGACACATATTTTTATAGGTTATTTCTTCAATTTATTAACTTGTATTTTTAAATTATATGTGATGTATTTTCTTGTACATGACCATTTATGTTGCGAAGGAAAATTAAAATCGCATAGGGATATATAATTATCCTTTATCAATCGTTTATACGACTAGTCCATAAAATCTTTTAAAACACAATGTTTCCAAACATCAAGTTATCCTAGGTGAATAAACAAGATATTATTCTTATTTGACGGAATGTAGTTAAAAAGTGTGGAATTTAGCTTTGAGTTGTCGCTTTTATGTTTGTATGAGCAAAAGTTTAATATATTGTTAGTTTGCTCGTGTTTGGTTTTCGGAAAATGACACATTTACAATTGATTTGCAATGTAAATTGCTTGATTATTTTCGGACGAAACATTTCAAGTCTGTCAATCCTACTTCATTGTGTATTTTTATGCATGTATAAACATATTAGTCTAATATTTGGAACACATCCATTAAACAAGTAGATCAAATATGATATCATCAACACAAGTGTGTGTTATGATTTCCAATGCATTATTCTTTGCGTATAGAAAAGGATGTAATTATTTTCATATCAACACGTGTGATTGAGTTATTAGATCCAAAAGATGATATCTTTTGTTTATGTTTTGATCATAATCTTAAAAAATAAAAAAATAAGAATCTGATTTCATGTCCATACACGAAAACTTGTCAATGAGATTCAATAAAGATATCAATCATAATTTGAATAATGAATTGATATATTCTTGAAATCTTTCTTGATCCTCACGAACACTCATTTAAAAGAAAATAAATAAATATTTAAATAGTGTGTTCCATTAATCCCAAGATTTTTTTAGATTTGGAAATGGTTTTTTTTTCGGGCATCGAATAATTGATAAGTTAATTTATTAGTCCAAGATTGTTGTAAATTTTACTTGTGTTGAAAATATTTGTTGTTATGTATAATATGTTTAGTTTATGATATTTTATGAGTATATAAATGTGTTTTTTTAACCATTTTTATACAAACATATATTTTGTAAATATACTATATGTTAAAAAATATATCAATTATGGTGTAGTTTAGAAAACCATGTAAGCACAAACATTTTCTTTTTCTTAGTTACTAATGTATTAATACATTTAATAATATACTTGACGAGTTATTGAACTCTTATTCCTAAGCATATTCCCATATCCGAAAAGATTTACAAGATGCTTATGCAACATTTATAAATTAAGTGATCTATGCTTATATGTGTTGCAAGAGCAATTTTGCCATCTTAATGCAATAAATCTAGCATGAGTTCTAGTTAGGCATAATCCGAAAAACTAGCTACAAACAAATAGTGTACATGACACTTTGGTGCTTAGATATACACAACCGCTCAGATCACTTACAATAGCAAACGATCATTTATAATTTCTACTAACAAACTTAAGAAATAAAGAAATGCACATAATCATATAGCATAACACATAAAATGCTTGTTGTCGTTTTGTGTATTAGATACAACAATGTATACATAGCTCGGTTTCATTTGAAAAAAAATTAGTTTCCTCCTCATTTCAAAAATTAACCAATTTTAATATTTTTGAAAAGTTAATTATACCATTTTTCAAAGATATACTAACTAGAAATGTCTGACTCAAAAGGAAAAGATAAATATAAGTTTTACATTAAACCGAGACTCAACGTTTTGGACAATAAGTAGTATTTTGCCTTTCTGACTTACTTAAGTTTGAAATAAATACTTGAAAGTATTTTTATATGAAAGTAGACTCAATTATATTCGGAATGGCGGATGGCACGTCTTCTACGGACTTACAGTTGATTTTATATGAATTTTCAAAGTTTTCGAAAAACTGTCGAATCAGACAGGTGGCCCCCTTAAATATAAGGGGGCCGGCCAGGAATTAAGGGGGCCGGTCATACACTTTAAGGGGGCCGGTCATCTGACACTCAGATTTGTCATTTTTGTACAAAATTTTTTATTGACTTTGCAAAAGGTGTACAACATTCTAAACTTGATACCGAAATATAAAAACACGTATTTTTAACATCATTTTTTACCTCGAGCAAGTTTATTAGTGTATTTAATACCAAAAACTTAATAAAGTTAAGCAACAAACACTTTTCATATTTATCTTTCCATGGTAATTTGCTTTACATATTGTATCGTACTCAATTTTCTAAAACATTTGTTTTAAAATTTAGAGCGACAGTTTGTGGGCTCATGATACCAATTGTAAAATTTGAGAATACCAAATAGTGGAAATGTAGAAAGGGTTGGAATACGTTTATCCATTTAAAAATTTAAATATTTCGTCATCAAATTGCCGATCAAGTTTAGACGCATGTGAAAAGTGTTTATACAACATTTATATTCACTATAGCTTTAATCATAATATTAAACTTATATCCATGGCACATTATCATCCATACAATATAAGGCAAAACCATTCACACTCATTATAGAATATGGATTTGCAAAGTTATAATGTAAAGCGATAGACGTCAAATAAAAATGTAAGCGCAAGGGGTTAAAAGGAAATGCAAACCAGGACGGGATGATTTACTAGTGGTTTAGTCACGATAGCCACCTCTCGCCCTACTCCACTACCGGAGTACCAACTCGGAGAGTTACTTCATAGTCAATCAAGCTTCCCATTAGGGGAGAAACGAAACTCAAACTAAGCTTACACCGATTTACAACACCTAAGCAAATGTCGGTTCTAATCCTAGCTAGAAAACAAATCTATCACAACTAATCACACTACTTGCAACAATTCAAACTTCTCTTCACCACCACACTTCACTTCAATCACGAGACTTCACTTACGTCCACAACTTCACTTTACTTCACGACTTCACTTCACTTTACATCTCCACTTAAACACTACTACGATCACACCAATCTAACACTACTTACTAAGATCACCCCAATCTAACTATACTTCCTATGATCACCACGATCTTACGAATAAATACACCCATGATCACCATGATCTAAATATTACACAATGTTTGGATTTTCGAATACATGGACTGATCTATACATTGTGGAATGTAAGACATGTCCACGGAATGTACTACACTAAACTACATAACTTCTATCTTGATGATAACGAGAGTTATTCTCTTGCACTTGAAGATTAAGCTTGAATCACTTAGAAAACAATTCTTATGATTACTACATGATCAATTTTTTTTAGTATATGTGTAAGATGAATAAACTGATTTTGGGACAGAAAGAAAAGGTGCTAAATGTTAGGAAAATCAGTGGGAAATAGTCCAGTTATTTATAGGCAAACTAGGAGGTTTTTCTGTTCTTGGCAGTCCCTCAATTTGGGTGTCCGTTCCCATTAATAGTTAGGGGGACGCCCCCAGCTCAAAACGCTCCATTTTTGTCTTTTCTGGGGGATGTATTTTCTAGAACATTGATAACGTGTAGATTTGGTATGTTTTGGGATACGTTATCTTGGTTTTATATGTGCTAATTGGTAAAATAATACTGCTTTTATCCCTGTTATTGTGCAAAATGAGTTTCTTTCTTATTGTGTTGCACGATAGCCGAAGATGCGAATAGATTATTTTAGTGATAAAAAAAAAAGCTTAGAAATGAGTGCTAATTCGATATTTGATTTGAAGACCCATCTGGAACAGTAAAATATGCACTTTGGGTCATAAACATGTGGTATGGATTGGGGGGGGGGGGGGGGGGGGGGGGGGGGGGGGGGGGGGGGAGGTGTGGGTGGGGGGTGGGGGGGAGTGGGTGGGTGGGTTGGGGGGGGGGGGTGGGGGGGGTGGGGGGGGGGGGGGGGGGGGGGGGGGGGGGGGGGGTGGGGGGGGGGGGCGGGAGTGGGTGAGGGGGGGGGGGGGTGGGGGGGGGGGGGTGGGGGTGGTAGGGGGGTGGGGGGGGGGGGGGGGGGGGGGGGGGGGGGGGGGGGGTGGGGGGGGGGGGGGGTGGGGGGGGGTGGGGGGGGGGGGGGGGGGGGGGGGGTGGGTGGGTGGGGGGGGGGGGGGGGGGGGGGGGGGGGGGGAGGGGGGGGGGGGGGGGGGGGGGGGGGGGGGGGGGGGGGGGGGGGGGGGAGGGGGGGGTGGGGTGGGGGAGGGGATGGGGGGGTGGGTGGTGGGGGGGGGGGGTGGGGGGGGTGGGGGGGGGGGGGGGGGGGGGGGGTGGTGGGGGGGTGGTGGGGGGGCGTTATCTTGGTTTTATATGTGCTAATTGGTAAAATAATACTGCTTTTACCCCGGTTATTGTGCAAGTTTCTTGTATTGCAGCTAGTCGAAAAACGCGAAGTGAAGAAAAGAAGCTAAGAAATGAGTGCTAATTCGATATTTAATTTGAAGATCCATCTCGAACAGTAAAATATGTACTTTGGGTCATAAACATGTGGTATTGATTGGCCCGAGGGACAAAAAGTTGATCGGAAGACGAAAGACGAGGAAAAACGAAGATCGCACGTTGCGACGAGCACTTTGCCGCCCGGCAGGAGGCATTGCCGCCCGGCAGAGGGCTCGACTGGATTGCCGCCCGGCAGGACCACGATGTCAGTTACATTTTTACAATTATGTGCGAATTAACGAGCCATTATGCATGGAGACCGATCATATACTTGTATTATCAACTGAGGGGACTTACATTAACTCCCTAAGTCGGTTTGGAAGGATTATATATAGTTATGGTGGTCTTAACCTAAAAATACACAACACAAGAAACCACTTAACCCTTAATTAGGTTAAGTTTCCACAACTTTTATTCACCCCAAAAGCTGTAGAAATATCTCTGCAAATCCAGGAGAGTGTAAGGACGAATTTGAAGGAAGAAGCACCACTCTTGGAGTTACGTTGATTACGGCGATTGAAGGCCCTTGGTGAGCTACATCACCAAACCTATATGAATCTTTGTAGGTATTAATCTTTATAAATATTTCTGAGACGTGTCTTAATTTATCGTTTGAATGTTAGATTTGTGAAATGAATTTATATATGGAGTAGTCTCATAATACTTATGTGTGGAATGAAATGAATTTGGTAAAATGTTTGATTGTGTATGAATGATGATTTTTGTGAG
The DNA here is from genome assembly GCA_026074375.1 of Tanacetum coccineum. Taxonomy (NCBI): domain Eukaryota; kingdom Viridiplantae; phylum Streptophyta; class Magnoliopsida; order Asterales; family Asteraceae; genus Tanacetum; species Tanacetum coccineum. Next base: position 13,117 of record BQNB010116237.1, read on the forward strand.
CATGTGGTTTATTTATGTCTTTAGTTCTTTTCTATGATTTGTGTTAGAATACCCATGGAATCATAGGTCGAAAGGGATTCCGTGGCGTAGGCTATTCTTTATTAGTCGTGACAAACTAAAAAGGGGTTTTGGTAATTGACATCTACCATTTTCACATAATCAAAAAGATGAACAAAAGGGCTTGAATTCAAGTATAGGTCAAAAGGACTTGTTGAATCACTTAGGAACATTATTTATCTAGCAAACACACTTAATTGGCTTGAGGTTGATGATGTTCATAGGTCGAAAGGGTTCGTCATTAGTTTTATGCATAAATATGATTTGGTGAAGTATACCATAGAGTCAAATCATATACAAATAAGTTTTGTGAATCATATACACTTGTTTACTCAACATAATCAAACATAGATATCAATGACATGGATTTCACGCGTAAGTATAGCCTTAAAAATGGAACGAATTTGCTTAAGTAATTACCTTGATTCTGTAACGCTAATGGCCGTGACAACCTTAGTGTCTATCTTGCTACCTAGTATTGGTTTAAACCAAGTCTGTTAGTGCAAATATTACGATATTTAATCTATACGACCTCTTTATGTTTTGATGATGACAAACATGTAACTTTGGAATACTAACTAAGGCCTATGACTGAATCACTTAATCATCATCAATACACGTATCACATCTCTTGTCGTCCCGAAGTAAATCATCAAACGGACATTTGTTTATACCCACGAAATCCAATAAGTATGTACAAACAATATTAAACTTGTAGGATGATCAAAGAAATAAGTTTTTGTCTTAAACTTTATATTTTTATAAATACAACAAAACTATTTCTTAAAAATTATTTAGATAAACTTTGATTTATATAATATTTATTTGTAATTATTTTGAATTTCAAAATCTGTCATTCCCCCCTAAAATAAGTGTCACTTTCACCAGACAAGTTTGTCACCACAAAAAGACAAAAACTGAAGCATCTGTCGGGGCGGTCCCTTAATTCGGTCGGCTGCCCCTTAATTATTTGGCGGCCTCCTTATATATCTGGGACTGCCGTTTCCTGACAGGCTGTTTTTCAGCTCCTATAAATAGTGGGTTACCTCTAACTATTTTTACAACCCTTTTTGCACGAATTTCTCTTCATTCTTTCTCCTCTCTAACGCACTAAATCACTCTAAATCTTGATCGTTACTGTTAATCCTTGTTGAATGTGATCCAATAGTCGACGATTTCCTTCGCCTCATGCAAAGAAGAACTTGCGGTCATCTTCAAGATATAAGTTATTACTCTATTAGTCTATTTTAACATGTTACATATATATCGTTCCATTCTTCTAAGTTTTAGTATGTTTAATTCCAAAATTGATGTATATATTTGGAATGGTGTTTATTTTTGTTAGTATTTTAGGGCTTAAAATACATTAGTTAATGTAGATTGTTCGAGCTAACTTAAACCTCGACATCTACTTATGTCGAAATAAATGTAAGCGACGCAGTTTATGTGTTTAGGCCTTAAAACACAAGTTGTTATGTTGGGCCATAAAACATAACGGTTTTGTTGTAACCCCCGAAAAGGAAACCAACATCTAAGCTAGTGTCGAAAAAAAGTAAGCATGTATAATTTTCTCCGCCAAAGGAGCTTGTTGATTAGTGATGTACTCTCGAGTTGGGGATACTCGAGGATGGATAGGGCGAAAGGACTACGTGACCGTACCACTATAAATCATCATGTCGGTTTGCATTTTTTTTACCTCTCTTTACTTATGTCTTTCATTAATCGCTATACTAGACACTTGCATTGTCTTATGATGTGGATTGTTTTCTATGTGGTTAGTCATGGTTGTTAGCTCTTTGTATAAACAATTGTAAGTGTGGATACTTGTTTAAATAAGCACTATTATTGTAAATCCATATCGACAACTCTCAGATTGGTCAACTTGATTGTTGATTTGAACCAATGATCTAGATCCAAAACCTCTGTCTGGAGCGTTCCCTTTAAATAGGCACCCCTTATGTACTAAGCCCCCCAAATTTTATGACCCCTGCAAAGAGTGAGTTAATTTCTTGATCCTTAAAATTTTAAAAGAAATGTATTCACCCCCCTCTACGTGTCCACAATTGTTATCAGAGCACAGCTCGAGTGTTCAAAACAAATATTTTTTGATAAATAGATACGACCCAGTATCAAAATTACCAGAATGGGACTAAATATGGAAAGTGTTTTGTTGTTTGATTCGTACAGTTTGTATTAAATATACTCGTATACTACTTGAAGAAAAAGTTTCTCAAAGAACTTGAATTTTAACTTATTTGTCTACGTCTAAGAGTAGAAAAGTATTCCAAAACACGAAATTTTATGTGCGGGAACAAGTTTTTTTAAAGTCTTAAGTCTACATTAAATTACAAATGATATTTGACCAAAAACGTGTTTGGTCATGGCGGCGGTCACATAAATATCGGCCCCCCAAATATATTGGGCCGTCACCTTTATAGGCCGCCTTCGTTTCATCAGTTTTTTGCAAACTTCGAAAATCATTATAATCAACCTAATCCCTAGAAATCTGCACCCTCATTTCAAAGATAATTGAGACTATTTCATTTAAAAATACTTCAAGTCTTTATTCTAAACTTAATCAGTCCAAAATGCAAAATACGACATATGGTCAAAACTGATATTATTCTTGACTAAAACATATAGTTTACCTTTTCCTTTCAAGTCGTCAATTCTATCAACTTAGCCTGAAAACTTTATCTTGATTAATTTATAAAATGGGGGAGGAAAACTATTTTGTTTTCAAAATAAAATCAGCTAGGTATACAATCGATATATCCAAAACAAAACGACATGAATAACCTTATTGTATGCTAGATATTCTTTGTGGATCTTTTGTTTCACTTTATAATATAATAAAAATCATTACTAATTTTAATTGACCCATTATATATCTAAACACATGTTCATGTATGCTATTTGTATTTACCTAATTTTTCCGTATTATGCCTAGATAGGATTACGCTAGTTTTCTTGCGATAATTTTAAAATTGTTTGTGCAATTGCATATAGCTAAGATCACTAGATATTAACAAGTGTTGCATAAACGAACTGTAATATTTAGTTTTGTAACCCATTGAGAAACAAGAGTTAAATAATTTGTCAATTGTGAAAATAATTTCCTAAGATCATGATATAAAATCCGTCACTAAAATATTTCCAACACATTAATTCCTCTTCCAATAAATGTCTAAATCTTTCATCGTCTAGCTGTATTAACATTATATTGAAAAATAAATAAATTTATTTTTTGTTAAACTTTTTTCTTGTTCTTGCATTGATCTAACGAACACACACATAATATAACCTTTTTATAAACATATAGTATTTTACAAAAATTGTTTGTAAGTATAATGGGTTAAAAAATCATTCATACACTAATAAAATGTAAAAAACTATCATACATGCATAACAATCAAAGAGTTTTTCCAACAACAAGCAAAACATATGACAAATCCAATAAAAATGAACTTGTCATTATTCATCAACCATCACACTTTACAACTATCTTAGGATTAATTGAGACACACATAAAATCTTTATTTGTCTATCTTTTAAAATAGTCTGTTCGTGAGTCAATTTATTATTCCGAATATATATCAACGCATTATTCAAAGCTTTATGATTGATATTATTAAACAATCTAATGACAAGTTTCCGAGTATACAAAGAAATCGGATTTTATATCTCTATCTTTAAATTTATCAAATATATATAAAGAGATAAATTATCTAAACCTACATACTTCAATCACACATATTGATATGAAATAACAACATCGTCTTCACAAACGATATAAACACATCATAACTCACACTTGTAATATTCATATTGATCCGAGTGTCCAATAGTCCGTGTTCCAAATATTTGGAAATATATGCATAAAATACACATGAAGTAGTATTGACGACTTGAATGTCTTGTCCAAATATCAAGTAATTACCTGCAATGCAATTGTAAATGCTCATCCCGAAAAGCCAACATGAGCGAAACACACAACCTATGTAACTTGCTCAAAACAATTCAAAACACAACTCAAAACTCAACTATTTTCACCATCAAAATCCTTCTCTCTACTTTATCACATTAGCATAAATATTTCTTCTTCACCAAAGAAAACACGTTAACCATCTAAGGTTAGAATTAGGAATATTAACATATTCCACAAAATTTTTTTGTGCTGATCTTTCAATTAGGTGATCGTAAGGAATTTTTGAATATGACGATGAGTATTATTCAAACGATAATCAATCTCTTTATTCATTCCAATACAAAATTGAATATAACTAAATCGAATTAGAATTACCAATTAACAAATTCAATCAAATGACCATAATATTTTCGGACTCATGTTTAAGCCGTCCTCTAGTTATTACATGAAATCACAATCGAGTGCAAGAAACAAATATCATCGAATTGCAATTCACACTTGCAATGAAGATGTTTTATTGATCTAAAAGTGTTCAAATGTTGTTGATATTAGCTATGGACAAATTATCCATCAAAACATAACCTACTCTAAGTAGATGGCGACTATGAATTTCCATTGGAAACGCATAAAGTACCCAACTTGATAACAAACTTATGTCATTTCTAAAACTCAAACCGAGAACCCTTATAACTTATATAAGTTTCTCTTAATAACCTAATATCAACACCATCTCCCAAATAATAAAAAATCTTTCCAATTGCACATCCACTATCGCTACCATTTCGTCCCTAAAGTTTAGGTAGATCCGCCCTATGGCATTAGATTTAAACATCTTCCTCTTGTCAATCTCTTGCTTAAAAGTCTAACATAGATGTAACTAAACTTTAGTTAATCATCATTATTTCTACAAAGAAACAAACACAAGATCTATTGAGGTAAATAACCTTAATTGGATTTCTTTCATAAAAGACATGCAAAGGTGCATTCTTTGAACACTCTCATTATAGAGCATTACACATTGTCACTCTTAAGCATACTCTTTAACCTACAACAACTTGTTTGCTCTATCATTTAACCTTAGAATTCCACACATTTTAATTAGGATTATGCGAACCAGAATTAAAGCATGTTAGTTGAGTCATGTTAGGCCATTTATGATAAGATAATACAAATTTTATCTTTGCTACACTTCATTAGGCAAATATAGGAATTCTATTTTGTCTAACATGAGAATGACTACTGGAGAATCTATTACACTAGAAATTCAATTTGACCTAATGGTTGAATTGCTTCCAAGAGTGAAGTTGAGTTCGTGGTATGACCCGTAAAAATGGTCGTGTTTAGCCTGAATTGAGCACCACTAGTGATAGTCTCATATTCATTCTCTAATTTGATTAAATGGCTCTTCTTAAATATGCCTAATGATAGTCTACATCGATAGACTTTGTATTTCATTAGGAGTGCACACTAAGCAAGTAGAAATTAGGTTTCCCCTTGGTCAATCTAGACTACATGCATTTTACATATGTGCTTTGAAATTTCAAGATGATAACGTGCTCCCACGTAATGCAATTATATGCTTTCATGCTATCACACTTTATTGCTAGCTATTGAATCATGTTTGTTGTTGTAACACCCCCAAAAGAGTTCAAGCAAATATTGAGGAGCGCTACTTCATAATCAATAGAACAAGAAGATACGAAACACCTTAAAAAGGCCGTTAAAAACCATACTTGGATTAGCAAAGTGTTTGTTACAAAAACCCGAAACTTTACTTATTCGTTGATAAATTATACAAAGATTCTAGTTCATAACAAAATTTCTCCAAATGTATGCAAACCAAGATCGTTTAATGCAAATGGCTTTCAAAATAACGACCACCAATGTATCTCTTGCACCTCGTGCCTTATTGACCTCCTAAGAAAAAGCTTAAAAAACGTCACAATAATTGGTGATTCATAACCATATAATTATTTAAGTAGACCGCAAGATTTCCCCTGGATAATACATTAAATTATACATCACGAAAAATGTAATTACTTTCGCCTAAGCTCATGACACTGAAGCTCGTCATAAATGAAATGCAATATAAATGCCTACATTCGCCACATGATGAATGTTTTTTAACCAAACGATCCCAAAATCCGACATGGGTATACTTCGTTGCACGTAGTTCGACACCATGATAGCCTAATCACCCAAGGGCGTCACCCCCAATTAGATCTATTTATAACATTCGCACTCCACGCTCCAATGAATTTTACAGTTCATAATAGTGGCACATTGGTTGTATCTCTACTTAGGCAAACAATAATTACAGTTTAAATTTAAATTCACGTCTTCAATAGAAAACTAATCATTTCTCATCCTTTTTTATATGAAAATAAGCAAAATAACTTCTCACGGAAGGATCTTCAAAGCACTAATTGTCAAACGCAACGACAATCGTATACAATCCTCCCCGGCAGCGGTGCCAAAAATTGATTTAAAGATTTCTTACTATAAATATAATATAAATATTATAAATATATTATAGGATAATATCAATAAAATCAATGAATAAACCGGAAGTATGTGATTCCCGGGTCGTTTTCCCGACGAGGAATGCAAATTTGAAAGTCTAAAGTCGGTTTGATATTTGATGCTTGAACGGAAAAGGATTTTGATTTCTTTTCTAAATCTACGGGAAATTTAATCCAATCTATACTAAAAACAATTAAGGCAACACAAATTTAAATTAAAAATGCAAACGGGAATTCTAAAAACGCGACTTAAAAACCCTAATTTATCAAAATTAATTCCTAAAATGATCTTTTTGACTTTTATAAGTCCTAATTGACTAAAATGCAAGAACTATGAAAACTAAGCCAAAAACAAAAGTGATTTAAGCTTAAAAACACGAAAAACGTGAACGGGATCTAATCCCGTTGTTTAAAAAACTAAAATCTACAATTTTAACTCTACGAAAGCAAATCTAATTTTTCTAAGTCCTATTTGATAAAAGAAAATTTTAAAAAAAAAGAATTATATTTTTTTTGACTTTTATATTATTTTTTATAAATTAAAAACGATTTTAATGAAATAAATTAATTAAAAATACCAAAAGAATTGGGGAAAATCTGAAAAATTGCAAGAAAATACTTTAAGCTATGAGAAACGTAGGAAAAATACAAATTTGGACAAACAGCTTATAAATCAGCCGTAAATAAGCCAAAACCTGCTGAAAGCTTAAGGGCTAAAAAGCCCTTAAATACAAACTACTTAGGACTAATAACGAAAAAGTCATAAGGGCGCAGCGGTAGAGTGTGTGTTATAAGAGGGTTGAGGGTGTTGAGGTCCAGGGTTCGAGCCCTGCTCACCTTGGACTTCCACCTTCCCCTTTTTGCTTTTTTTAACTTTTTTTTCACAGCTTATAAATAAGCTGTAAACAACCTACTTTAATGAAGACTAAATTTTTAAAACTTGAAAATAAGCTCAAAAATAAGCTCAAAAGGGTGACAGAATGCTTAATTTACACTAAAAGGCTAAATGCTAAACTGTTAAGCTATTTTAAGCATAAATAAGCAAAGAAACAAATGAAATAAGCTAAGACAGATGATAAGCTATACTTAATAAGCAACAAAGAACAAAAATAAGCAACTAAAAGGACTTAAACTAAGCTTAAAATGACAGACAGAGTTCGTAAAAAGGCTTTTGACTATAAAATTATTATTAAACTAAAAGTGCAATAAGCTCGAATAATATCTAACCTAAAATAAATGGAACAAAAATGGACTTAACCTAACCAAATACGCAAACTGTACTAATTAGCAAAAACAATAAGCAAATAAGCTATTAGTTAAAATCTGTTAACCAAACAGCCTCTAAGACACTTTTCTAGCTTATTTTTAAGCTGGTTAACGGATCCTTATGGCTTAAAGGCTTATATGCCCTTAAAGCTTGACCTATAAGCTACTTAAATCAACAATCAGAAAGGAGTTTGAAAATCAAATAAGCCCTCAAAAGGACTTATGAAAAAGCTGGTTCTCACAGACACAACACTTAGAACTTTTTTTCAATCTTTACAAAACCCTACTTTTGAGCTTAAAAATAAGCAATCAAACAGATCCTTATGGATATAAAACCTCAAAATAGATTAAATTTAAGCCTCAAAGAACAATTATCATCTTTCAAAAGGCATTTTGAAATTAAGAATAAGTCAGAAAAAGCAATTGAAAAAGTTATTTTTCACTTAAACAATCACTTAACATTTCTTTTGACAGATTGTACCCAAAACAATAAACCACACTTGCAGACCT
>BQNB010116238.1:0-13999 GCA_026074375.1 Tanacetum coccineum
TGTAATTGATGTTGTTTAATGGATTTGTTATGTTATGGTTTGTTAATATTGTCGAGTCTGTCATCTCCCTTCTACCTTTCTGTTAGACCCAACTCGGCTGTGACCAACTGAGTTGAGTTGACTCGGTCAACTCGGTAAATACCGAATTGACTCAGTTTGGATTTTGGGTTAACATAAACCGCTGTCACTTTCAAGCATACCGCTACCACCAAACTGCTGCCTAATTTTGAGTAAACCGATGTTGACTAGTCAAACGGGCAGAGGTTCGTTTAGGCAAACCATGAAAAAGCATAAACCACTATGAACCTGTACACCAAACCGCTTTGGCAAAGGTTTACACCAAACCGCTGCCTCAATTGATCAAACCGCTGGGCGAATTTGGGGACCATAGTCAAACCGCTGTCAGTACTAGCTTTTGTATTTTTGCTAAAATTCTACTAACAAACAGGATCTAGTACAAATTGATGCTAAACCACTATTAAGAACACCTTATAAAATAATGTTTAAAATAATCACGAATAAGCTGTTTGACCACCTAAATAAGCCCAAAATAAGCTTGAAATAAGCTCGAAAATAGGCTGAAAATGAAGGACCAGACCAGTTAATGAGACCCCATAAAACTCATAAAAAACTAGAAATAAGCTGTGAAACATGAGATTCATACAACAACACAAAACAAACTATTCTGGGGCTTTTTCCCAAAAAATAAGCCCACGAAAATAATCTGTTCATAAGCTGACAGCCGACGAATCCAACAAACTGTGACAGATTTAATGACAAAAATGACATATTCGAGACCCTCACCAGACCACAAATGTAAACCGACCCAAGAATGAATCCAAGGCTCGTGATACCAATTGACAGTTTCAAAGAATCATTGATTTGGTGGTCGAGGAGACTCAAACCACATGATAGTCATTATTCTAGTGAGAGAGTAGAGAGAGAAAGTAAATGTGTGTAATATGAATATGGAAGTGAAATGTTTACACGAGTCTCACCCCTCTATGGAAGCTAGCAAACTTGAACATAAAAGTGTATATTTCGCCAGCAACAGCAAGCTGTGAGTCTGACAATAGGAAGCGGTGAGGTTAGCAGCACCACGATTAATAGCAGCAAGGCACCATCAACATAAGCAAAAAACACGCCAGCATCAAGACACCATCAGTAGCAAGCCGCCGCCACCAACATGTATAGTAGTTTTAAGCCACTTTGATTCATTCATATCTGATTATTTGTTAAAGCACTAAGGATGAGTTATTTCTTCTATGTGCCTTCGAAATAAGAAAGTTTCGAAAGGGTGTCTGATCTCACATTCTTATATTCATGATGCCTTGTCTTCTGGTCCTAAAAAGAAAAGAAGAAAAAAAATAACAGATGAAATCGTTAGTTCACGAGGCTATTATTCTATGAAATACAACATATGTAGAAAAGAGACGACACATAAAAGATCATATATGCATACCTTATTCCATATAGTCATTTGCTTCAAGACCTCGATTTTAGCCGCTTTCGTTCTTTCTTATCTGATTTTTAGCCACAAACTATAAGTAGTATTTTTTTTCCATGTGCCATTAACATCAGAATGTTTTCGAAAAGATGTCTGATCACAAATTCATATTTATAATCATAATCAAGTTGGGCAATAAGAATATCAAACACCATGGAAATAAACATAAACGATCGAAATGCATTCCATTGAATTGGTTACATCAAATTATATAAAATTATAAACTACTCTACACTCACTAACAAATCAATCCAATTACATCGATCTAATCTATGCTCTCATACTTGAATCTTTTTCATGCCACCTTTAGACATACATAATTATGATATAAAATAAATGTACTATCAGAAAATATAGATATACGATGATTGTATTTTTCGTTGGGGGGAATTGCATGAAAAGTACAAAAGATTACTTGTATACCTTTAAACGATTTAAAACCTTTGCGCATACATTCATGGGAAGTCCTTGATTCCATAATGCATGTGCTACTTGATCTGTCTGTAAAGATTGGTAACTCTGCAAAAAAATCTTAATATTAACGCATAACTTGAAAACCTAAATCCCTAAATCTCTTCTTTTCCCTCTCCCCTTAGCCTACACGATCGAACCAAACACCCCTATAGGGTTTTGGTATGCGATCAAACCAAACAACCCTTTAGAGGGTTTTCGTGTTGATTAATTCAATAGTCAAAGGGGTTTGGTGGCTTTATCACTACTAGTACTAGCATACTTAATTTTTTGCTAAAAACGTATCGTGTGTGTTGAAGTAGAGAGATCTTACTTTAGATCTTCGGTGGTTTTCGTATGGAATTTATATTATACACACGCGTATATTTAAGACGGTGTATTCGTTAATTGCTAAAAGGGTTTTCAATATGGGGGACCGTGACTGTTTTTCTCAAAAATCTAAGGAAGATCAAACTCAACATATTTCCAAATCCATTTTTGTCACTAATTTTCCTGATTACATTTGAGCCCGGGACCTCTGGATCGCTTGCAATGCATATGGTACTGTTATTGATGTCTATATCCTTTTAAAAGATCGAAATCAGGTAAAATATTCGCTTTCATTCGATTCATCAAGGTGACTAATTTGGAACGCTTGATTGAGAACTTGTGTACAGTATGGATTGGTAGTTACCATCTTCATGCGAACATGGTTCGGTTTCAAAGAGAGCAGAAACAAAAGTATTTTTCCCCTAAGAATGGTTTTAATTCGGGTAAAGATAGAGGTCAATTCTCTGCTGCTATGAATTCAGGAAATGATAGCGGAAGTGTTACACCCCCAAACGGTGCCTGGTCAGAAACACGTGTCCGAAGGCGTGACGTCATAATACACATCACACAAGTTACAAAGAACGACCTCTAAGGATACGTTTAAAAATCCAACATCGTTGCATAAATTAAAATAGTTAAAGTTTTACATAGGACCAACGATAATATGCGGAAGCGAATAAAAGGTTTTAAAGTTTGATAACGATGTTAACATAGATAATAATAATTCTTGAAAATTGGTCCAATGCAAGGCGACACCAACAAGCAAGTAAAGACATCCATAGCTAAGCACATGAGAAAAACATGCTAAAACGGTCAACATAAAGTTGAGTGAATTCATAGGTTTAAATTTAATATTAAAGGTGGACCACAAGTTTACAGTACGCACGTGACAGTTATAGGAGATACAACTTTACATAAAAAGCATTTACGTTTGCACTAAGCTCATGACACCGAAGCTCAATTTAAAAGGAAGCATTTTATATGCCAAATAGTATTCCTCGCCCTAAAGGTATCTGACCAGGATCACCTATTGACATTCCGACATGGTATATTCGGACCTCCGAAACTAGTAAGCGCTACTTACCCGGATAGGGATAATTAGTCCCAATAGATCTATTTACAACATTCGCGCTTACTTAACCAGTACGGTCGGTTAAGCAATTGACGGTTCATGATAATTCGGGCATTAGTGGTCTATTCGCTACTTAGGCAACACGTAATCAGGAAAAGGAAACGTAAAGTAACTGTGTCCATAGTTTGAAAACAAGCAATGTTTCTCACCCCAAATTAAGTAAAAGTAGTAAAACATGGGGCTATGAACTCACCTTAGCAAAAATGAGCAAATGATAATCACGCAAGTAAAAGATGATATAGAAATCTAGCCGTGACCTAAAATAATAACGCGTCTTAGAAACATGGAAAGCATGCCAAGAATTGCACAATATGTTCATCACCAAAAGACATCCATGTGTGTTTGCTTTAGTTTGATTATCAAATCATGACGAAATAAAATCATATAGTTTTTGGTTAAGTTTCGACGTTTAACCCAAAACTACTATTTTTAGAAAGTTTCTAATTTAGAAAAGTTTTTAGTTTCAAAACGTTAATACCGTCCCCTGTATTTATTAAGTTTCCATATTTTCAAAATGCACTAACTAGCCTTAATCGCTTAACTTCTATGTCCGTTTCGCTAAATTTTTACCAAACTTACTATTTTTAGTAACTTTCTCGCTTTTCCTAAAATATGTTAACGACGTCTTTAAATGATACTAATCAATAGGTATGTGTTACTATATGTTTCTCTAGTGTTTAGAAAGTCCAAAAATATCCGCAAGTGTCCGAAAACCCATTTTACTATTCACATCAGCACACCATTCATTTGGTTTTGTCAAAAAAATGTTTCAAGTTTCATTTGGTTATAACTTGGTCGTTTTAAGTCCAATTTTAATGTGCGATATATGAGAAACTATCTATCCGAAACGAGCTCTTCAAAAACTACTTTTACGCAATGAAAACATTTTTAGGTCGACCAAAACCTCAAACAAATTTGGGACAGCAATCACTTTTTGTCAAAAACGCAACCAAAATCCACCCAAACTTCACAATAGTGCCTAATCTAGCCTAATCTCCATTCACAACTAATCCATAACAAAATCACACCTAAGACTAACCTAATCCCTTCATTTATATTGTTGCAACTCTCATTCAACTCTCATCTCACCAAGAACATGATATTTAACTAGTAAAAACAAGGTAACATCATTATTTATAAAATCTTGGTTTTATAATCTTTCAAAAATGAAAATACAACATATGGATGTATGGATCTTTGAACATATAAGAAGAATGTAAGTAAAACCACAAAGAAAGATTCAAGATACTTACAAGAATGAAGAACAAAAAGAAAATCACTAGATCTATACCCCAAAATAATAGATCTATAAAAACCCAACAACAAATCTTGAAACCCTAACTTGAATCTTGAAGAAAACCTATAAACCAAAGAACCAATACTTGCAAACACCTTAGGTAACCTTATAAATGAACCTAGAATGCTTGGATTATGCACGAAATCAAAGATATGGAAACCCTAATCAGGGTGTTGTTGGCCGTGAGCTTCAAAGGAGGAAAAGGGAGAGAAAATTTTTTGTTGGTGACTTTGAATGGTATGAAACCCTAAGTAGTGATATGTGTTGGTATTGATAGGCCAATGTAAGGTTTAGGGTTTGTATACTAGTGCATATGTGACCAAGGGACCATTTTGGTTCAAATTTTTATATCATGGTTCATATTATGTGCATATGTTAGTCTTGAGTTGGTCAAATGAAGTCAAGATGTGTAAGTATCACATGGCTTGGTCTAACTTGAGAAAATGTGTATGAAAATGACACTCTCATGTGTCACTATCCATCACATGCATGGAAAATTCAAATAAGATGCTCTTGATTTAATTTCAAGACTCATTGTGCATTTGGTTTAGGTTTAGGCGTCCATATGTATAGGGGGAGGGATATGAATGAAAATTTTCACTTAAGAATATGAGATGGACGATAACTAAAGTTTACACGAAAAGATTTCGAGTTTTCAGGGTTCCGTTAGGTCAAAAAACACGATAAAAGCATTAGCTGTTCAAGGTTACATAAATACGGGAGTCATCGTAAACATAGAAACACTTCGAAAGGTAAAATAACTCATATAATATTAAAATAATCAAACTCCAACGACGGAATGCGTAGATGAGTTTTTCAGTTTAGATTTACGCGGGTTAACTTCCCAGTAAACTGTCGGATTCAAACGTAACGTATAAAAATCAAAAATAATGATCAGAAAAGTTTAAAATATTAACCTGACATTTTCAGGGTGTGACATTCTTCCCCCGTTAAAGAAGCTTTGTCCTCAAAGGTTAAGACGTGGACGGAGGGCTAACGAAAAGATGAGGGTACTTTTTCTTTATTTGGTCTTCACGCTCCCAAGTATACTCGGGCCCTCGTCTCAAATTCCAATGGACTTTCACGATTGTAATGCGGCTTTGCTTTAGCCGTTTAACTTCTCGGTCCATAATTTCAACCGGTTCCTCAATGAAATTAAGCTTGTCATCAATCTGGATTTCTTCCGACGGAAAAAAAAGACAAAAAGACATTTCAAAGAAGCCGTGACTCGACAAGAAGGCAAAGTTCGATAGAAGTGTTTCAGATGCAGTGATAAATCATTTATTGGAGAATGTTTAAAAACAAAAAAGAGACAAGAACAAAGTGAATTCTCGGAGGTTCTTGGACGTGATGCAGTGAAGAGATGATGAAAGGTTACGACGAAAAAAACTGTTTGTGTCAATGCATCAAAATGAGGTATGTTCTGATTCTCTTACTTAGTGATTCGAAAATTCATCATAGATGATTTTACTTAATTAATAAAATATGTTCATAAGCTTTGCAAGATGTGTTTAAAAATAATAAACAAGGATAAAAACCCCATAAGCTATTAGAAATAGCTTTGAAATTGTCTAGTGAATTAAATAAAATATTGTTACACTCCGAGGAAAAAAACATGGGAGTTGATCCGAAGTACAAATTGTATCTACATAAAATTGACAACGAAAAAATTAAACGAGAAAGCTAGCTAACTAAAGAAAAGAGTACACACTGATTAAATGAAATGTTAAGAAATCAAAAAACCTCCGGAGATAAATTAGGTTTAGGGTTTAACTCATTTGAAGCATCAACTAGTAAGTCTAAGGAAATAAAATTTGTGAAATCTCAGAAAGAAACGTCCTCTGGTGGCGGTCCCCCAAATATTGAGGGCGGCCCCCATAAAGATCAGACGGCCCCCAAAGCAATTAAGGGACCGCCTGTCTATTCACCAGATTCTGAAAAATTTGTTTCTTTTCAAAAATCAATTTAGGACCTAGACCGAAACACATAATGGTAAACAATGTTAAAATCCCCGTTGCTAGTGATAATGAGGTTAAACAAATTTATAAACCATCGTTAAAACCTGGAGTTGGATTTTATAAACCAAATTTTAGGTCAAAAACTCCACCACCTAGAAAAGTGAATAATCATTATCCTCGCTCTAAGACACCGCAACCAAAAAGGAATATTGGTCGACAAAACCAACCTCATGGTTTTCCCGTAACTTGGAACAACTTCCAACCTCAAAGTTACATGCCATGGGGAATGTGTCCTCCATTTCCACATCCCAATCAAATGCAACAAGTGCATGGGATGTTTAGCACTAACAACTTTAGACCCATGAGATATTGGGGACCAAATGTTTGAGTTATTGTCTTATATACATAGATATGCCTTAGAGTCGACTTGGAACCCGATGAGTGGATAAAGGATAATGGATGTTCTAAACACATGATGGGTAACCGAAAGCTCTTCTCAACCTACAAGGCATACAATGGAGGTAATTTCATTTTTGGTAGTAATCTTCGCGGTAACATCATTGGCAAAGGTACGATTTCTAATGACTCTCTCAATATAGATAATGTTGAACATGTTGATAACTTAAGATTTAACTTGCTAAGTGTAGGTTAAATATGTGATAATAAATGTAGAGTAACTTTATCTAAACATGATAGTGAAATCACTAAGGATGGTAAGGTTATAGGTAGAGGTATTAGGAAGAAAGGCTTATACGTGATGAAATTAGGAAATAAGCCGAAATACAAAATTTATCTTGCAACGATTGATGAAAACTCCACGTTTTGGCATAGGAGGTTAGGTCACGCTAATATGCGTCTCATTTAATCGTTAGCATCTAAGGAATTAGTTAGAAACTTGCCTAAGATTAAGTTTCATCAACATTTCTGTGATGCTTGCAAAATTAGAAAACAAGCTCACGCTAGTCACAAAACTAAGAATATAGTCTCAAAGACTAGATGCTTAGAACTACTCCATATGGATCTCTTCGGTCCATCTATCGTACGGAGTTACAGAGGAAACCTCTACATCTTAGTCATAGTAGATGACTACTCTAGGTATACTTGGACAATATTTCTTAAGAATAAAACTGAGGCTTTCGAGCAATTTGAAATCTTTAGTAAGAAAATACAAAATCAACTAGGATGTTCAATAGTGTCAATTTGGACGGACCACGGTTAAGAATTTGATAATAAAGTGCAATTTGGAGAGTTTTGTAATGCCAATGGTATTACACATAACTTCTCGGCTCCACGCACTCCACAATCAAAGGGCGTGGTAGAAAGGAAAAACAGGACACTACAAGAAATGAGTAGAACCATGTTGAATGAACAATCGTTACCATAAAATTTTTGGTGTAACGCCATAGATACCTCAACATACATCCTCAACCGAATCCTAATTAGAGCCATCTTAGGTAAAACACCTTATGAACTCTTGAGAGGTAGGAAACCTACTCTTGATTACTTTAGGGTGTTTGGAAGCAAGTGCTTCATTTTAAACATCAAAGATTACCTTACTAAGTTTGACCCAAAGTCATACGAAGGTGTCTTTTTAAGTTACTCCCAAAATAGTAAAGCCTACATCATCCTTAATAAACACACCATGAAAATTGAAGATTCACTCAACGTAACATTCGATTAAACTCCTTCACCATCTAAGACATCACCCTTGGTGGATGATGACTTAGATGAGGAAGAAGAAATTAAGGCTACCGAAAAGAAAAACTTAGAAAATGACATTGAGGATGAAACTTTAGAAATTGACGAAGTAGTCAATATTAAGGAATCTAGGAACCATCCATTAGAAAATCTTGACCAAGAGGTTGTAGTTGAGGATAATCAAATCTTAACTCGTGAAATCACCGACGTTATGAAGACATGGGTCGACATAATTCGGGAAAATGTCTTTTGTCTTGGTGGAAATCTGGATCATGTCCCCGTGTGACTGTGTCATATGCTCTTTTGTATTGCTACGTCCACACAATACAATCTTGCTTACTTCATTGCTAAACGAATGGAGTTTGTCACCAAACAAGTGCGGTTAATACTACCCTATGGTATGTTATTAACTCGCATGTTTGACCATGTCATATCCAAAAACCTTGAGTTGTCAAACCACCTTTATGTCTTGTACGATCGTGTCATGTATCCTCTTGCCGCTCAACAAGAGCGAAAGACTCGAAAGGATCACGGCACGAGAAGAGGTCATCCCTCCACTTCTTCTTCATCCGCCTTCGGTCAACCATCCTCCTTTCATCTCAACGATGATGATGATAATAATGGAAATGACGAAAGGACCTTGAATGCAAGCACTCCTTCCCCCCACTCATTTTGTCAACTCATTAACAAATGAGGTTCCTCGAGTCTTTTCTAATCCAACCAATATTGACCCAAACATGGAAGAATTCTATACTCGTCAAACCGAAATCATCAACCGTCAAGTCTAATTACGAGATGAGCAACATGGTGAAATAAGGTCAATCGGGAAGGGCATCAAGAACTTATGGAGGAAGAAGAAGAAGTGAGAAATTTGGATAATTGCTATAAGACAATTTATTTATCTTTACTACTTTAATATGGTTGTTGGTACTTACTTTTACTATCTATGCTTTGGTACTTTAACTTATGATATTTGGTAGATTTTTATAGGCTAGGTTGGGCAACAAAATTTGCCTTGGATGATCATTCTATTTTATCATCCTAAACTAATTTGCATGCCTTTAACACTATGTTATTAATTATAATTATTATAGTATGCATGCTTATTTGTTTTATAGTCATATGCCTATAATTGCTTCCCAAGTAGTATAGCTAGCTTTTAAATTTTAATATCTAGGAAATAATAGATGATTCTTGAGGAAATAGATTTGGTTGCAAAAGAATTTCCAAGATAGCATGATTCTGCACAGGATTGAACGTCAGAGAACCTGGTAAAAATCTTTGTTTTTCTAGAAAACAGCCCCCATAAATATTGGGCGGCCCCCATATATATCTGGGACTGACAGTATATTTATGGGACCGCCATCAGGAATCACGAGATTTTTACTGTGTCTCTCTTAATTTTCTGTGCAGTTGACTATCCACTCTATAGCTCAGCTACTTTCTTGCATTTTGCTAAACACTTTTTGGAATCAAATAATCACCCTCCCATGCCTTACTTCTTTAATCCACTACCTCCAAAATAAATAGTCATCACCTCCACCATCTTCACAATCATCTTCTTTACTTCTCTTCTACTTCTATGGCATCCACACAAGCCTCTTCCTCTAACCCCTCTAAGAAAATCAAACTAACCATTATTCCACCAAGACAACTCTTTGTGGACCTATCTAGTGAAGAAGATGACACTACCACACCTTCTCCCATAACAAAATCCTCCTCTCCATCTCCACCAAATGCACCATCAAAAACTTCATCAACCAAAGATACATCATCTACCTTTGGCACCACCTCTTCCTCATTTGAGTCAAAACCTCAATCTTCACCTCCTTCCTCTAATGACACACCCTCTCCTCAACCATCAAATCCCTTTCTTGATGATATCATGGATGTTCCTCCAAGACCTTCAAACCCAATTCCACTCCAAAGTCATCCCTCTTTAGATATCACTCTATCATTGTCACCAATTACTCCTCTTGATCACATTCTTGATACTCCTTCACCACCTTCACTAAAACCACCACCTCAACCACCTCTCATGGGTCATCCCATTTACTTCAACACATTTGACTATCATGGGGTAAATTGTCTTTGTTGTTTTCGCTACCGAAATCTTATTTTTTTCTTTTAGGGATGAGATGAACTTAATGTTTGCTCACCTTCAGTATCTTCTCACCTCTGCCATTGCCTCATCTTCTCCACTTCATCCTTAAAACATCTTCAATTCTTTACCCAACCTTTTGCTCAAAGCCATTATCTATGACTAAAGAATCATCTAGGATTTAAGAAGTATTAAGAACTTTAGAGAAGTAGTATCTAATATTAGTATATCTAAGTATTGTAAGAAATTCATATTATCATGCATAAGTTTACTTTATGTATGAAGTTGTCTTGTTATGCATGTATGAATTTCATATTTTATGAATGGATGGTCCCTTATTATTATGGGTGATACGAACGCATTATGTTTTAAATGGCTATCTTCTCTTTATCTCCATTATTAGCCTTGAATATATATGTTGTTATCCAGCTACTCATTAGAAATGTTTTCCTGCACTTGTATTTCTAACTTGGTTTTGTAGCAAAATATCATAAGCTCGATCCCTTGGTGCCCCAAACAAGGGGGAGCATACATCAAGGGGGAGCATTAGCATCGTCGAATTCTTTCTCTCTATGTCTCGACGATTAACCTTTTTTGGATTCGACAAAAAGGGGGAGAAATGGATTAAAACTCATTAATAACTTGAAACTTTTATTTTTATACAAAATTAGTTTATATTTTGTCATCATCAAAAAGGGGAGATTGTTAATACAAATAATGCCTAAAAACGTTATTTATATTTTTTTGACTCCTCTACGTTTTGAAGATGACAAAATGTAAAAATATTCACGATAAAAATAAACGTTTACATGTTATTAATCGTAAACTTCCATTTCAACATAAATCACTTAAGGTATGGATAAACAAATCATTAAACATGATTAGTGATCAAGAAAATAATTTTTCTTCTTAATCATCACATTTCTACAAAACTATTTTTTACAAAAATACACAAAATAGTTTTATTAATAAAAATAATGTTTTATTTAAAAACATAAAATTTGAATTCAGTTTCCCCCCAAAACAGAAAACAACATACCAGGATCAATCTTCTCGACAAAGAGACAAAAATCAGAGCGTCAGTCTAGGGGCGGCCCCCTAAGTGGCTAGGCGGCCCCCAGATATATCTGGGACTGCCACCAGATGACCGTTGGATTTTCGTGGCTATAAATACTGCACTATTCTCAGCAGAAAAATAGACCTCTTTGCATGAATTTTTCAGTTATCTTTCTCTCTCTAAAAACCTTCTTTCTCTCACTAAATCTCTTGATCACTAACATTGTCTAATCTTGTTTCAAGTGATCAAATCTTATCTTCTACCTTCTTCCTTCTTCTATCAAGTGCAAGAGAAGAACACTCGTATTTGCCAAGAAATGAAGTGTTATAGATTAGTGATTTCTCTTCTCTTCTTCTAAGATACAAAACTCTATTTTGATTATCTTGTGTGATTGTGTGAATTGGATAGTGTGTAAATCCGATATTGTAAATCTTGTGATGGAGTAGTGCTTGTGTAGTGGTAGATTGGTTCTAGCTAAGATTAGGACTCGACATTTAGCTTAGTGTCGAAAAATAACGTAAGCGACGTGTAAACGGTTTTCTCCTCCTGAAGGGAGCTTGTTGACATAGTGAAATCTCGAGTCGGATACTCGGGGAGTGGAGTAGGGCGAAGAAGAGCTTCGTAGCCAAATCAATATTGTTTATGTAGTTATTACAAGAAGATAGTTATTTTGATTGGTTCATATTGTTGATTGGTTAAGCATATATTCGAATCTAACAATTTTATAAGTAAAATTTTAAAACGCTAATTAACTTGTAAACAATTCAACCCCCCCCCTTCTAGTTTCCACAAATGGTATCAGAAGTCGAGGTCACTCAAGATTTTTAAAATATACTGTATTTTAAAGCTTGGATCGATCTATGGATTCCGACAGATATCTAGAAGGGTAATCCTTGCAAAGACCACCACTATTTGAAAGTGATAGTTTTATTTATTGGAAAAATAGATTACGGACAACAATGTTAAATCAAAAGATCTTGATCTTTGGCATGTTATTACTAACGGTGATTTTCAACCTATTGAACAAAATCCGGAAATCAAACTAGATGAGGTTATCCCTTTTGAAAAACAAAGTGATGGTCTTAAAAAGAAGCTTGCGAAAAAATAAGCAAAGCCAAAAAGTGTTATTTGTAAGCTTTGCCAAGAAAAAGAATGAAAAGAATTTTTCATGTGTACTATCAAAAATGAAATTTGAAAAACGTTTGTTAATCACCCACAAGGTATAACCCAAGTCAAAGAGAACAAGATCCAAACCTATTTTGGTATAAAACAATATAACAATTCCGAAACATTTCCGAAGACGGAATCCATAAATAATGTTTTGCTAAAATTAATCCATTATTACTAGTCTAAAACTTTGTGAAGAGTGATTCTAACAAGAACTAATGTTATGGGAAGTTGTTCTTAGGCTCAACATCTAAAATGGAAGCAAAGGTCACGGCGATTAAAGAGTCCAAAAGAATATGACATCACTATCATTATATAATGAACTCGTCGGAACCTTAAAGTTCACGAGATGATCTTCAAGAAAGATTCTGAAATAGTTAAAGCTAAAGGAGAAAGGAGATCTCTTGCTTTAAAGGCTAAAAAGGAATCTAGTGATGAAGAATGTTCTGACTTCCCGAAGTGAGATAAAGAGTACACCATATGCGGTTAGAGACTTCAAGAAGTTCTTCAAGAGAAGAGGTAGATTCGTAAGACAACCACGGAATGACAAAAAGACGTTTCAAAGAAGTCAAGACAACAAGAATGGCAAAAATGATAGGAAGCGTTTTAGATGCGGTGACCCAAATCATCTTATTGGAGAATGTCCAAAGCCACAACAGACCAAACCAAAGAGCATACACTCGAGGTTCGTGGAGAGTAAAGCGGTGAAGAAGATGATGAAAACGCTAAAGACAAAACGTGTCTCGTGGCTCAAGCATCAAATGAGATATGTTTCGATTCCTCTTACTTTAGTGATGGGAATTCATCAATAGATATTAAGTTGTGATATAGTTGATGAAGCTCTTAAGTTCAAGTAAAGTTCAAAGATATTATTAGTTGTTGTGTGATTGTAATTGAAGAACTTGCTATTAGAATGTAGTATTCTTAGTTGTGTGCTTTGTAGGAAACTAGAAGGGGGGTTGAATAGTTTACCGGTTAATTGACCGTTTTAAAACATTGCTTATAAAATGGTTTGATTCTAGTTGTATGTCAATCAATCAACAACATGAATCACAACTAAATATCTAATTTAATGAACTAAGTAAACAATAACAATATAGAGAGATAGAGAAAGAACCGATCAAACCAAGACACCAAGATTTATAATGGTTCGGCTATGAAGCACCTCTTCATTCCTACTCCACTCCCCGAGTACTCTACTCGAGATTTCACTATGTCAACAAGCTCCCTTTAGGCGGAGAAAACTATTTACACGTCGCTTACTTTCTTTTCTGACACTAAGCTAGATGTCGAGTTTTAATC
>BQNB010116239.1:0-21399 GCA_026074375.1 Tanacetum coccineum
TGGGTAACATATTGGAATTTTGAGCTTATGGAGCCAAAAGGGCTTATTTCGACTTATATTAAGCTTATTAATGGCCACGACCCAATAAGAAAATAAGCTACGACTTATTTGCCTTATTGGCCGAAACTTATTTCACGTCATGTTTTATTTTCTAGCTTAATCGGCGAACTAAAAGCCCATTGCTTAATTTTGAGGCTTATTGGACTATTTTGAGGCTTATTGGACTATTTTGAAACTTATTGGGCCGAAAGGTCCAATAAAGTGTAAATACTTTAGTTTTTCTTACTATCGGGCTAATTATAAAGCTTTTAGTGAACCATAAGGCCCAATAACAAATAATCATGTTAGACGTAATGGATTATGACTTAGCAAGTAGATCAACTAATGAACTTAAATGGGATTGAAATTGGTTATGTAGGACTTAACAAATGCTATCGGATTAACATTGGACTTTTGGACCCAATAGGTGGAAACTTAATAACTTAGACGCTTAACATGGATAATTGGTCAATAAATACTTATGTAAGTTGAAAATGGTAAATATGGTCAATTTTAGTCATATTTGGATAAACGCCTTGTAAATATGAACTTTTGGCATTTTGTCAGAAACTGGGAAAATTGGTGAAAAGTGTTAAAAATTTAAGGGTTTGAGAACCTTGGGAAACTCTTACAAACAAACGGGTCATGCTGAAAGTTTATAAAACAAGTCACACTTAGAAAGTGTTGTGGAAAAACCTATTTTCTTGTCGAACCGACTAAAGGAAAATTTTGATTTTCTATTAGTCATTAAGTGTCAAGGTTAATCAATTAGACTTGGACATACTAAATTGGCACGATTTTATAATTACCCTTTTAGCCCGATAAAAACAAAAATAATAAAATATTATTATTTTATGTCAAGTATCGTATATAATTTATCGTTGTGGAGCTAAGTATCCTTTACTTTTCGGTCTTCAGATTCATAATCACTACTCGCCGGATTCTCCATGGATTTTTAAACGTTCTAGCATATTCTAGTTCATTGTGTCTATTCTTGATTTTATGTGTTGATATCTCGCTTTGGCCTAGTGCATCGAGTTGTTTTATTTAGTTACCACACAACCATGTTACCAAAATGTTTTAATATAAGGATGAGAATTTTTCGCGAACTTGAATGCAAACGCTTGTACAATAAAACAACCTTGTACGAAATGTTAATAATGTGAAATTAATGTTATGTCGTGGTCGGGTACCGTTGTGCGTTGTGTAGAGATTATCTTGTTCATTTTATATCATTTATTGAGGTGAGTTCTCGTAGCCTCACTTTTTAACTCTTTTCCGTTAGGGAAAATAGTACTTAAATCTGTTTTGAGCTTGTTTTCTGTACTGCTCAAAAGTTGTGACTGCTATATGAATGACATGAGTTTTGGTAGAATATGTTGTGTGGAACTTTATGTGTGAATCTTTTATAGCATGGACTTGCTATGGTTTGAAATGATATGTGATCTTCCGCCCTATGTATAGCTTCAGCTGGTAGGCTTTAGGTACGTGTGAATTGAGAGTTGGGGACCTTGCGTGGCAATGGTGTCCATATGTATGAGAGTTAGATAGCATGGAGTTGCTATGTTTGGAAATTGAATGTGTTGCATATATTCATTGTCATATTGCATAATTGTCCACTACTTAAAATATTGACACAACGATTGGATTTTCTATCAAACCTACGAGCTCACCAACATTATTGTTGACCTTTTTGAGTATCATTTTCATGTGGGTCTTAACAAAGGTAAGTGGATGGTATTGGAGAGCAAGGATGTGCACCCTTGGGGGTTTGGACTTAAGATTAGGGTCTTACTTATCAAAGGTTGAAAACTTGGGTTCATTGTAAAAAAAGGAAAAATCGAAATCTTTGTAAACTTTGTATGGTATGATCTTGTAACTTGTACAATGTGAATCATTATGTCATATCCCCGTGTTTCCGCCACTGTCGGGGTGTGACAACTTTTCTCTAAGTGCTGAATTCAGGATGGGTAAAACATGCAGCTAGGATACATAGCATCCAAACTCTGCCCATTTAATCACCCCTTTTAGCGACCATTTTCCATGACTCATAGGTTTAAATCAACATTTGCATTTTATGACTGGTTTTAAACTCACGTTTTCCAAAAAGTTACGTAATATACTAATGAAAGCAACTGTATAAAAAACCTCACCAGATCCCGTCTTTCGTCCAAAAATAAATTCACCAACATAAAATGATACTAATTAAGTGAATCAAATCACAGTTGAAAACCCATGACAGTTAAATGATCAATTTGCATCAATTTTACTACCGAAAATTAAATATTTATAAGGTGTCAAGTATAATTTGCAACGGTAGCGGCAACAAGCATTTTGCAAAGGGTAGGAGCAGCAAGCATTTTGTAAAAGCATCATCAAGCAAGCCGTAAGGCTACAATAAGCAAGCTACAAAGGCAGTGGGTTAAGGAGGCGACATCAACGTCACCATGAAAGCTTACGTTACATTAGCTTAATAGAGGTGGCATAAGCTGATATTTTGAAGAAGTAATAGGTTTAGCGATATCCTTGACCACATAAGTGACGTGACATCCTCCATCTAGCTCATTTCCATCTTTGTCCTAAGGATCACTTTGTATGTGTGCAGGGTATTCTATATTACCTTTTGGATCTGTTTCATGAGAAATCAGGCTGTAAGAAAAGAGGACACGTGGTTTTCAAATTATAATAACCCAGGAGACGTACTTTTAGCTATCATGTGAAGATAATCTAAAGACAAAAGCACCTCAGAAGCATAGAATCTGCAAAACCAAACACCAAACACAATGACATTTAAATTATAACATGCTGATGTGATTTAGAACATGGTCTTTCCCTGACACTTGCGCGACAACTATGTAAAAACGATAATTGCCAAGTCAGATGGGTAACAATAGTACAACACATCCAATGAAAATTTAACAACTACAGCCTAATAAATTACACTCCTAAAACCATTAAACTACACTTAGGCTATATGCTCACATTCACTTCCTTTAAACATTTACAGTGACACATCAGGATATTGGTGGCTAATGTACATACTTGAGCCTGCAATGGTTCTGCTACCTTATGGACGTAGGTTCATGGCGTGCTGGTGTTTGCTCATAGACTAATGCACAAGTTACATGAATCATATTTGGTGGTATGTCGGAAATTGGGTTTATAAAAAGAACATTGAATCTTGAGACAATACGAATTGTTAACTCAACATTTTGTGAGAAATTTAAATGAGTCGTGTATGCTGAAGATAACAAGTATTATATTAGTATGAGTACATTAATGCAACTTAAAAAGATAATGTTAGGGTGTTTACTAATATTAGAGCAAAAGCTAAAGCCCAAGCTAAGGCATACAACAAAGAAAAGAATATTACAATCTATTCTATGTATATTTGCAAAACTATAAAACCAGACTGGACAATTTTTTTAATTATATATCAGCGAGTCCCAACTCACATATGCGGGACATGTGTTTAACAGCAGTTAGTTAACACATGTTTGCATTGTTAGTTCCAACGACTTATGCATTGTAATATTCTTTTCTACGTGGTCTATACATTTATGATAACGATAGTGAGTTTTGACTTTTCCTCTAGATGCATTAATCTTCAAGTTGTAATTAATCTTCAATCAGCATTAATCGTTGTTTGACTACATTGAATGAGATCTTCAATCAACATTAATCGCTATTTGACTGCATTAAATGAGAAGATAACTACTGTTTGACTTCAAGTCTTCTAGAATCCCAGAATGCTGAATTAGTCCTTCTGGTTTCATTCTTTTGTTCTTTTGTCTCATCAAATCTATAAATCCCAACAATCTTCCCCTATTTGATGATGACAAAACTAACAAATTCTTGCACGAACATCCCCTGAAGTTGAGATCATGGATCTCCCTAAATGAAATAATCTTCCTTTGTAAACTGCTTCCCCTTAACTTAAGATCTTCCCCTTATGTTATTAATCTCCATTCCATGCCACCACAGGATCTATAAGTTGCTAATCATATAATCATCTTCCTTTTTTTGTCTTCATCCAATAGGGAACATATAAGCAACTTTGATCTTTACAACTTCAAATCATATATCAAAACTTTTAATCCAAGCTTTCCACTGACTCAAATTACCCCCCATGAAGTTCTACACAAATAATGAACTCAAGCAGTAGAAATTTTAAACTAGCAGTATTAATAATGACTAGCAGTAGTAATGACCTTCCCTTGAAACTGTGCATGAACATCTTTAATTCTGTAGGCTTTTTGTAGTAATTACTGATGAAGAAAACCGAGTATAATGAATTTGATGAAGAAGTTGAATATCCCAAACTTGCGTCTTATGCCTTGTTTATCCACGTGACTCCAAACTTATATTGAACCAAGAAGTATAAGTAGACCGCAACCTCTTGAAAGAATCCTCAACTAGATGAGACACTGAGCACTACAACGTAACTTCTTTAAGTGATATCCAATGTGCGCATTGAGCATCATAAGAAAAATCACACATTGCTAGATTCTTCAAGTCTTCGTCAACACCATATAAAACGAACAAGTTATCTTTAAAGTGTAACACCCACTTTAAGATATGATAAGAACACGCACCTGTGAAACTCAACTACAACATCAAATAAGTGATAATCAATCGTCTTCGTAATCACATCTTCAATAAATCCAAAAACAGCCTTTTTCAATTTAATTGAATCTTTGTCCCATCCGAGAACCAAGCTGTGTGTTATCCGTTATCGCATAAGGCTAGCAGTACAAACTCATTTAATACTAGCAGTACTAACACACGAAGCAGTAGCATTAAACACGAACCAGCAACATAAATAATTCGTTAAGCCCGAGCAGTAGTAATATCAGTTGACAATACAAATCATCTTTGGGCAACACAAAGTACCAACGAGCAACATTAACATCTCGAATTACTACTAGTAGTATTATCACAAAGCTAGCAGTAGTAAATTTCTTGTAAGCCCAATGCTAGCAGTACTAAAAAGCATGTAGCAGTATTAAGTTTACCTTTGCTCGTTCAACAAATCCTCATGTGTCGTCCTTAGCACTTAGTACTGTTGTAAGTAGAAACATTCCATGAATTTACTTTGGCAGCATTAACCAAATACACAAGCAGCACTAATGTTCCTCCGTTAATAGTATGATCATCCCATGTAGCAGCACTTACCAATTACTACAATGCTTCTGAGCAGTATAAACAAACCTTGTGATCCTAGATCAAGAGCCCCGAGGCTCTGATACCAATTGTGGAGATCTTTTAAGCCCATCTAGGATATGTTTTACAGATAATATAAATATGCACAGCGGAATAATAAGAACAGTATATTATCAAACAAGGTTTTATTATCATACGTTTTCACCTTGACCCAAATCTATACTTTGGAACTACTAACTAACTATTAGCTAAATAACTATTAACTAACTAACTACTGTGTACACACACGCACACGTTTACTAGACTCTCATTGGGAGAGCTCTATGTTTCTGGATGCACTAAACCTATGTCTATGATCTCTTTATATAGGGAGAGATCAAGACTTACAAAGAAAACTAATTCCAGTCAACAATTGTATTAAATACTTAGTCAATGTATTTAATATGGTTGACTAAATAATTAGGAAACTAAATCAGCATTAATCTTCAAGTTGTAATTAATCTTCAATCAGCATTAATCGTTGTTTGACTGCATTAAATGAGAAGATAACTACTGTTTGACTTCAAGTCTTCTAGAATCCCATAATGCTGAATTAGTCCTTCTTGTTTCATTCTTTTGTTCTTTTGTCTCATCAAATCTGTAAATCCCAACAATCTTCCCCTATTTGATGATGACAAAACAAACAAATTCTTGCACGAACTTCCCCTGAAGTTGAGATCATGGATCTCCCTGAATGAAACAATCTTCCTTTGTAAACTGCTTCCCCTTAACTTAAGATCTTCCCCTTAAGTTATCAATCTCCATTCCATGCCACCATAGGATCTATAAGTTGCTAATCATATAATCATCTTCCCCTTTTTATCTTCATCCAATAGGGAACATATAAGCAACTTTGATCTTTACAACTTTAAATCATATATCAAAACTTTTAATCTAAGCTTTCCACTAACTTAAATTACCCCTCATGAAGTTTAACACAAATAATGAACTCAAGCAGTAGAAATTTTAAACTAGCTGTATTAATAATGACTAGCAGTAGTAATGACCTTCCCCTGAAACTGTGCATGAACATCTTTAATTTTGTAGGCTTTTTGTAGTGATTACTGATGAAGAAAACTGAGTATAACAAATTTGCTAAAGAAGTTGAATATCCCAAACTTGTGTCTTGTACCTTGTTTATCCACGTGACACCAAACTTATACTGAACCAAGAAGTATAAGTAGACCGCAACCTCTTGAAAGAATCCTCAACTAGATGAGACACTAAGCACTATAACGTAACTCCTTTAAGTGATAGCCAATGTGCGCATTGAGCATCATAAGAAAAATCACACATTGCTAGATTCTTCAAGTCTTCGTCAACACCATATAAAACGACAAGTTATCTTTAAAGTGTAACACCCACTTTAAGATATGATAAGAACACGCACCTGTGAAACTCAACTATAACATCAAATAAGTGATAATCAATTGTCTTCGTAATCACATCTTCAATAAATCCAAAAACAGCCTTTTTCAATTTAACTGAATCTTTGTCCCATCCGAGAACCAAGTTGTGTGTTCTCTGTTATTGCATAAGGCTAGCAGTACAAACTCATTTAATACTAGCAGTACTAACACATGAAGCAGTAGCATTAAACACGAACCAACAACATAAATAATTCGTTAAGCCCGAGCAGCAGTAATATAAGTTGATAATACAAATCATCTTTGGGCAACACAAAGTACCAACGAGCAACATTAACATCTCGAATTACTACTAGTAGTATTATCACAAAGCTAGCAGTAGTAAATTTCTTGTAAGCCCAATGCTAGCAGTACTAAAAAGCATGTAGCAGTATTAAGTTTACCTTTGCTCGTTCAACAAATCCTCATGTGTCGTCCTTAGCACTTAGTACTGTTGTAAGTAGAAACATTCCATGAATTTACTTTGGCAGCATTAACCAAATACACAAGCAGCACTAATGTTCCTCCGTTAATAGTATGATCATCCCATGTAGCAGCACTTACCAATTACTACAATGCTTCTGAGCAGTATAAACAAACCTTGTGATCCTAGATCAAGAGCCCCGAGGCTCTGATACCAATTGTGGAGATCTTTATGACCCCTTAGATCGTTATTAAGACTCATCTAGGATATAGTAACAATGATTAATAAACTTGCACAGCGGAATAATAAAACAGAAATTAGAGTTACTTCAAGGTTTTCTTTATTCATTATATCCCCAAGATCAAATGATCCTTGAGGCTAAACTAACTAATACATAGATGTTTATAACACATCTACTAACTATCTAACTATGCTAACTAACTAAACGTGTACACACACACATTTTGTTTTAGTCGACTCTCATTGAGAACACACACTTTTCTGGATACTAAAACAATATGCCTAGACCTCCTTTTATAGCATAAGGAGTCAAGGCTTTACATGGAAACTATTTAAAAGATATTAATGAGTTTGACCAAATCTTTATCTCTTTTTGACCAAATCTTTATTTTCTTCTACATCTTGTAGAATCCCACAATGACGACTTTGGTCCTTTTGTTTCCATCTTGTTTCATTCGTGTTTTGTCTTATCAACTTAAATATAATTCCCAACAGGGACCGCCGCCAGCAATGTCTGGATCTAATAAAACTGTGTCTTTTTAAAAATCAATTTTGGGTCCTAGACCAAAACACATAATTGTAAACAAAACAAAAGTTCTCGTTGCTAGTGACAATGAAGTTAAACAATTTTATAAACCATTGTCAAAACCCGGAGCTGGATTTTCTAAACCCAATCTTAGATCAAAAACTCCACCTCCTAGAAGAGTCAATAATAATTATTCTCGTCCTAAAACACCGCAACCAAAAAGACATGTTGGTCGACAAAACCAACCTCATGGCTTTCCCATAAGTTGGAAAAACTCTCCACGTCAAAGTTACATGCCATGGGAAATGTGTCTTCTATTCTTACATCCCAACCAGTTGCATCAAATGCAAGGGATGTTTGGCACTAACAACTTTGGACCCATGAGATATTGGGGAACAAATGTTTGAGTTATTGTCTTAAATAAATAGATATGCCTTGGAGTCGACTTGGAGCCCGACGAATGGATCAAAGATAGTGGATGCTCTAAACATATGATGGGAAACCGAAAGCTCTTCTCCACTTACAAGGCATACAATGGAGGTAACGTTATTTTTGGTAGTAATCTTCATGGTAACATCATTGGAAAAGGTACGATTTCTAATGACTCTCTCAAAATAGATAATGTAGAACATGTTGATAACTTAGGAATTAATTTGCTCAGTTTAGGACAAATATGTAACAATAAGTGTAGAGTAACTTTCTCTGAATATGATAGTGAAATAACTAAGGATGGTAAAGTCATAAGTAGAGGTATTAGGAAGAAAGGCTTATATGTGATGAAATTAGGAAATAAGCCAAAGGATCAAATTTGTTTAACAACGATTAATGAAAATTCTACCTTGTGGCATACGAGATTAGGACATGCAAATATGTGTCTCATTCAATCGTTGGCTTCTAAGGATTTAGTTAGAAACTTACCTAAGCTTAGGTTTGATCAACACTTTTGTGATGCTTGTAAAATAGGAAAACAAGCTCATGCTAGTCACAAAGCTAAGAATGTAGTCTCAACGACTAGATGCTTAGAACTTCTCCATATGGATCTCTTTGGTCCATCCGCTATACGGAGTTACGGAGGAAACTGTTACACCTTAGTCATAGTAGATGACTACTCTAGGTATACTTGGACTAGATTCCTTAAGAATAAAACCAAAGGTTTTGATCAATTTGAAATATTTAGTAAGAAAATCCAAAACAAATTAGGATGTACAATAGTGTCAATAAGAACCGACCTCGGTAGAGAATTTGATAATGAAGTGCAATTTGGAGAGTTTTGTAATGCCAATGGCATTACTCATAACTTCTCGGCTCCACGCACTCCTTAATCAAATGGCATGGTTAAAAGGAAAAATAGGACACTTCAAGAAATGAGTAGGACTATGTTGAATGAGCAATCGTTACTATAAAAGTTTTGGTCTAACGCCATAGATACTTCAACATACATTCTCAACCGAATTCTCATTAGAGCCATTCTAGGAAAAACACCTTATGAACTCTTAAGAGGTAGAAAACCTACACTAGATTATTTTAGAGTGTTTGGAAGCAAGTGCTTCATTTTGAACACAAAAGACTACCTTACCAAGTTTGACCCAAAGTCATACGAAGGTGTCTTTCTAGGTTATTCTCAAAATAGTAAAGCATACATCATCCTAAACATACACACTAGGAAAGTCAAAGAATCACTTAACGTGACATTCAATGAAACTCCTTTACCTTTTAAGACATCACCCTTGGTGGATGATGACTTAGAGGAAGAAGAAGCAATTAAAGTCACCAAAAAGAAAAACCTAGAAAACGACATTGTGGATGAAACTTTAGAAATTGATAAAATAGTCAACATTAAGGAATCTAGGAACCATCCATTGGAAAATGTCATTGGAAACCTTAACCAAAGATCCCTTAGGTCACAAGCCCAAAACCAAAGTAACTTCTTTTGTTTTATATCAACTATAGAACCTAAGAATGTGAATGAAGCATTAGGATATAAAAGTTGGATAGTTGCCATGGAAGAAGAATTAAATCAATTCGTTGTTAACGAAGTTTGGGAGTTAGTTCCTTAACATAGGAATATGACAATCATAGGAACTAAATGGGTATTTAGAAATAAGTTAGACAAGAATGGTATTGTTTCTCAAAATAAGGCTAGGTTAGTTGCTCAAGGCTACAACCAATAAGAGGGCATCGATTATGATGAAACTTATGCCCCGGTTGCTAGACTTAAATCTATTAGGATGTTATTAGCCTATGCATGTGCCTTAGATTTTAAATTATTCCAAATGGATGTAAAAAGTGCATTCCTAAACGGTTTTATCAATGAGGAGGTATACGTGGCACAACCTCCTGGATTCATTGATTTTGAAAAATCAGATCATGTTTATAAATTAAAGAAAGCCTTATATGGTCTTAAACAAGCACCCAAAGCTTGGTATGATAGATTAAAAGCTTTTCTTATTAAACATCAATATAAAATGGGAATGGTAGATAACATTCTTTTTACTAAGAAGAAAAGTTCAAATCTCATCATTGTTCAAATATATGTCGATGACATTATATTCGGTTCGACTTGTCAAGACATGTGTGATGAATTTGCCAAAATCATGCATGAAGAGTTCGAGATGAACATGATGGGTGAACTTAACTTCCTCCTTGGATTACAAATGAAACAAATGGAAGACGATATATTCTTTAATCAATCTAAGTATATTAAAGAAATGCTTAAGAAATTTGGTCCAGAAGATTCTAAACCAATGAAAACCCCCATGTCCTCCGATACTAAACTCATGAAAGATGAAGAGTGTGAGTCGGTAGATAGTACCAAGTATCGAGGCATGATAGGTAGCTTATTATATCTAACAGCAAGTAGGCCCAATATCATGTTTAGTGTCTGCCTTTGCGACCGCTTTCAAGAGGCTCCCAAAACCTCTCACCTTGAAGCGGTTAAACGTATCTTCTGATACATTAAAGGCACTACGCACTTACGATTATGGTATCCTAAGGGGACCGGCATAGAAACCATAGTATACGTTGACTCTGATCATGCTGGAGATTATGTGGATCGAAAGAGCACTAGCGGTATTTGTACGTTCGTGGGATGTTGTTTGACATCTTGGTTCTCAAAGAAGCAAACCGCTCTTGCTATATCCACTACTGAAGCCGAATATGTAAGCGCTAGTAAGGCATGTCAACAAGCACTATGGATGAAACAAGCTCTCATCGACTATGACGTTCGACTCGATGACATCCTATCATGTGCGACAACAAAGGCGCGATTGACCTTAGCAAAAACCCGGTGCAACATTCTCGTACCAAACACATCAAAATACGTCACCACTTTCTTCGTAATAATGTCCAGAAAGGACATATATTGTTCGAAAAAGTGTCGTTCGTCGACAACATAGCCGACATTCTTACTAAACCCCTTAAACGTGAATCATTTAACTATCTACGTCTTGGTTTAGGAATGATGGAACACATTCCATGAATCATATAAGTCCGATTCTTATTCTTCTGTCTCAATTCTAGTTCGTGTTCCATTCTGTGTCGTGGCAACTTAAATACTTCATTCAAAGTACTTTAAGCATATTTAATTAGCAAAATGCAATTTAAATTGTCACTTCTCTTTGCAAAATTTTTGTTAAAATCAAGTCCAAAAACCCTCACTGAGGGCGGCCCCAATATAGGCGGCTCCCCAATATATTTGGGACCGCCACCAGCAAGTTACAAAAATGGGGCACTTAACAAAAAAATTTCAAAACTAAAAAACAAACACCCCCTTTCCTGCTGCCATTGACGAACTCGAACCAAAACCCACCAAAACTCAAAATCAACCATTAAAACTTCAATTGAAGATTAAATCAACACTAATAATTGAACCTAATATCACAAAGATCATCAATTGTAAGTCATTTCATCTATTTTCTTTCAATTTGAGTCTAGGGTTCATGATGAGCACCAACAATTGAAATTAGGGATTCTTAATTTTTCTTTCAATTTTGTGAAATTAAGAGTACTAGGATACAATGTATAACTAATATGCTTCCCTTAGATATAGGATTTATATACATTTATGAATTTATTGAAAAAATTGATTTGGAACCAAAATCCCAATTTTATCTTCAAATCACTCACGTTAGGAACACCATAAAATTGTTGTTATGCATTGTTAATCCAATCTAAAAATGCTTTCAAACACATGCATAGTGATCTCATGAACAAATTTTGAGATACATAATTCATATGTTTTTTTTGACTTGTTTGGTTGAGCAAAATCAAACTAAAGAGCGTTTGGGTTAACTCTTAGGATTTTATATTTAGGTCGAGTTAATCATTACTCCACATTTGTCGCATATAAGAACACATTAGACATTTGCCTAATGAATGATGAATCTGATAAGTAATGTCTTCTAAAATATTGCTATTGATGATAGGTGAACAAAAGAATGTCTCAAGAAAGACACAAAAGACCAAGAACTCACCATAAATCTTACCTCAACAAACACACTAATCCTTCATAAAAATAACCATTCATAAAAATACCCTTACGACCCATTCATGAAGGAAGAATTGTTGATGAAATATTTGATTTTGAAGGAATCTTAGAAAAGAACATAATCAAAACCGGATTTCAAACCTTTCTTCATTTAAAAGGAAATTTATATCAAACATTTAAACTAACTCTTGTAAATGATCTTTGGATCATATTATTTGAAATAAATGGAAAGAGAGTTGGTGTTTCATTTCGGGACTTTGGAACACTACTCAATATTCCATTTGAAGGACATTGTTTTTACAACAATGAATGGTCATTAAAATCCATCAATAAACACAACAACACTCCAACAAAAGATCCTCTCTATACGAGAAGCAATCTAGGGAGTAATACATGATTAAATAAACACAGTCTTTTATCTTATTGTTATCACCATTAGTGTAGATTTATATTTAGTTTAATAACCTCTCCAATATATGATTTACTTTCTTTCCATAAAATACAAAAACACAAAAAAAATCTTCCCTCAACCTTTAAAATTATGTTAGACCGTGATCAAGCCTTCCCAAACTATTTCTCAAAGTGAACGATAACAACCCTCGATCCTTGCTATACACTGCTACAACATTAGGTGCTCTGCCTAGGGAGTTGTAAAACTTCTTGTTGAAGTCTAACGACGACCGCATCAAGTTTTTGGCGGCGCCGCTTGGGGAAATAGTTAGGTTTGAACATAGTTTAGCTTAGTTCTACTAGCTTGAATCCTTTCAAGTAAGATTTAATTTTAGCATAGTTGCTATCTGTATCCTAATCATTTCTTCGAAGTCATTTGTTTTGTAACCCATTCTCGTCAACCACTATGGGAGACGAGAATCCTATCCGTACTCTAGGAGACTACTCTAAACCTAGCCACGAGGGCTATAGAAATACCATCGAGCTCCCCGCAGGGAACAACGTGGTACCTCTTCGACCCGACACCATCTGGTTGGTGCAAAACAGATGCTCATTCTACAGACTTTGGTCTGAGGATCCAAACCAACAACTCAAGGATTTTCTTAAACTTGTGGACTCACTTTACCTTGACAGTGAAAATAAGGAAAGAACGCATGCGTTTGTTTCAATTTTCCCTATGCGATCAAGCTAGCAATTGGCTTCAACGTCTTCCAGTAGGATCCATCACCACGTGGGAGGATCTTACTACCCGATTTCTTGCTCAATTCTATCCACCGGGAAGGACCGCAAAACTCTGCAACGATATCCTGATGTTCCAACAACATCATGGAGAATCTCTATTCGAAGCATGGACTTATTTCAAGAAATTAATCTAAAAATTCCCGCAATCACGACATCGATCGTTGGCTTCAACTAAAAAAAATTATGATCATGTCTCCTTTCATCATATGTGCGAGATTGACCCCACCGCCGGCGACAAACTCCGCAATAAGAACAACGAAAAATCTTAGGAAATCATTGAGAACCTCGCCCTCTACGACCATGAAGGTTGGGATGAAACAAAAGAATTCGTCAAACCGGTAAAGGCTATTTCTACACCTCAAGGCGTCCCGAAAGCACCTGACCGGAGACTTCTCGAGCTCGAAGACTAGATTAACTTCTTACTAAAAAGGTCATAACCGGCGCCCACATCAAGCTCAGCACACACCCCTCAAGCTTATGTCAATGCAGCCCATCCGAACTCTCGTCCGCGAAATCAAAATGAACCACCAAAACTGAACACTTTCGCTTTTCATGAACGTACAGGTCTGATTCGCTAGAATCTATATATACGTAATAATAAAATATAATATGATGGAAAATTACCAATTTACCCTTGAGGACAAAGGTGAAAAGGAAAATCTTCACAAATATATATAATATAATACGAATATAAACCGAGAAGTATGATTCCCGGGTCGTTATCCCCCAACGACTTGTGAAATTGAAACCACGTTTGATGTTCGGACAATGATTTGAATTGGAAACAAAGGTTGATTTGATTATCTATAACTACTAATTAAAAACAACAATTAAAATAAGCAAACAAAAGCAATTAATGCAAAAATTCAATTAACGAGAACAAATAAAACACGATAAATAAGCAATTATACTAAATTTAAACCTTAAGAGTGCAAAGTAAATTTCTAAACCTAAATTAAGATAAAAGAAAATTTTAGGAAAAAGAAAATTATTTTTTTTATTATTTTTGTATTAATTATGAATTAAAAACCAAATAAAACTATTTAAATCCTAGAAAATAGCAAATTAAGTCCTGAAAATTCTAAAAAATGATTTCTAAGCTTAGAAAAGTCTAAAATACTATAAAAACTCAGAAAACTATTTTTCACTACTTTTTATAATAAAATCCTATTTTTAAAACTAAATTTAAAAAGTGAAAAATGAAAATAAAAATCTACAAAGTGTAAAAATGATTTTAATAAATGTAAAACTAAAAGTATTTATTCTAAATCTAAAACTATTTTTTTTGTATTTTTAAAAGTTATTTTTCTATTTTTTATTAATTTTTGAAGATTTAAATCTAGGAAAAATTATAAAAAATCGACAACTAAAGGGAAAAATCTAAAAAATTCACAAAAAGTCCTAAATTAATCAAGGAACTCAAGAAAAATAAGCACACTCCACCATCTAACTACTAAGCAGAATAAGCCAAGATAGGCTACGACTTAAAAGGAAAAAAGGAAATGAAAAAGTGTATAAAGATAAATAAATTGGAGATGTGGTTTGGATAGCTCTGAAGCACAAACGGTTAAGCATTGGTGTTGTGTGGGAGAGATCTTGTTCATCCCGGGCACCTTTTTTTTTTTTTTGTTTTTTTTATTTTTTTAAAATTCAAAGAACAAAGTTATAAAGGACACTTTTATAAACAACTTTAATAAAGACACTACAAGCTCAACCTCACAAATAAGCTCTCAAACAGCTTGAGAAGTGGCTGTTTACAGAAAGGAGCTTTTGAGGAGCTAAAAAACATAGATTCACTAAATTAAGCACGCAGATCTCAAATAAGCTTAAATTTCAAAACCCAAAGTCTATTCTAGAAGCTTATAATGTCGAGAAACTAAGTTCTAATGAAGCTACTTATCCTAATATTACTAGAAAGCTTATTGAAATTAAGTTAAAGATGCAAACCCAGGAAAAGCACTTAAAAGCTTAAATACTAGATGAAAAAAATTGCTCAATAAGCCCTTACTACTAAACTAAAGCTTTGAAACTATTCTACCTACTATTAAGCTACCAATTAAAATCAAAAAACAGATTAAGATAAGCTAAAATCCTAAAATTATAAGCTAGAACCACTTACGACAGTTTTTTGGGCATTGAAAATTTTAATGAACTTATGAATGCTAATTATCCTAGATTATAAGCAAAATAATTGGAAAGGAAGCATGTAATCTATCTAAACCTAAATTAAAATATTAACCTACTAAATTCTAATAGCAAAACTATAACCTTAAACTACTTAAATTTTGATCAATAAGCACTACAGTTTAAGACTGCAGTGGTTCCTATTTGATGCACTTGGCAAATTTGGTAAAACACAAATGCAGGTGACCTTAAGGGTCAAACCTACAATAGACACACCACTTAGGTGTGCAAGAACACTTAGCAAACAAATTCCAAGCTTAGGGAAGCTTGGATCAAAAGTTTTATGCTAGCTTAAGAAGAAAATCTCCCCTGGTGCAGGATAAGACAAGATGCACCTCAAAATGATTATAAGAACAAACTACTCATCAAACCTGTCAAAACTTCATCAATTAAATGAATCAAAGCTCACCAAAGTGAAATCACCAATTTACTTTGACTTTTGAAGGCCAAACTGCACTAATCCAAACACTCCTTCATTTTAATGAAAACTCAAATCAACTTATGAAAATGAACTTTAATAATTGAAACTTGAAAACCAGATGATAAAAAAAACTACTATGAATCCTAGAACTAATTAAATTGACTAATCCACAAAACCATAAGCTATAAGTAACTATTGTTTTGTATGTTAAGATTTTTTTTTTATATATGAAATTATAAAACAAATAGACCTATAAAAACTTTGATTACTCTATCCTATCCTACACAAATAACTACTTACAGATATAAAACCACAATTTACCCTACTACTATCTACCCAAAACAAACAAAAAAACACAACAATACTAACTAAAGTTATAACTGCTTGTGCAAACACCCCTTAATACTGACAGATTTCATTTAAACTATACAAATAAGAAACTAATGATTTAGAACTTTATAACCAGATATAAACATGCTTATAAAGGACTTAATTGACTTATTTAAAGCTAATGATAAGCGAGAAAAATAAGATTACAACTATGCTAAGATATTAAACTAATGATAGATTTAAGATAAAAATTAAGCAAAATTAAGATCTAACCTATATTAATCTAAATCAGATAATCAATTCTACTTAATAAGCAAAAAATCATTTAGATAAGCACAGATAAGCTATTAATAAGCAGAAATAAGCAAATAGTAAACTAGAATTTTAAGACAGAAATGGAAATGAGAAACTTACATAAGCCTTAGCTAAACAAAGGCATAAGAGGCTCAAAGAGCTTGTCTACTAGCTCTGGCTTATTGTAAATAAGCCAGTATAAGTCCAATGAACTCTTCCCTTTCTAGTTCATCATCCAAAAAGCTCCAAGAATCATAAGCAAGGGTACTTATAGCTGATTTTAAGGTTTGAGTAGATTAAATGACTAATTAAGCTCAAATCTAAGCTTAGAGACTTAGATGAGCTTGTATGAGCTTATGAGAAGCTTATCAAACATTTACAGCTTATTGAACCATATTTTAAGAAAATTTAGCTTATGAAAGAACTAAGAGCTTAATAAGAAACTTTTTATTAATTAAAAAACAACTGATTACAATACTTGAATTAAAACATTACATTAAGAGATCATTAACTAAAACATTTTTGAAAGAAAAATTACATAAAACATAAACTAAATAAGCCGAAAATTGTAAAAACTATCTATATCTTGTGTGTGAGAGCTGCTTGTATTTATAGTGCTGAGGGGATGCTTCTAGGCTCTCAAGTCCTTCCCACGTTCCCTTTGATCCTATCCATTCAAATCTTTCAATCATTGGATGCTCACTCTTGACCCTTGGATTAGATTTTTAGCACACGGATTGCCAGCGTGGTAATCCGTGTGTCAGACTTATTGTGTTACTTCTGTGAGTGAGTCCTTGCTAAAACCCATCAATTTGGTGTGTTTCCTCACTTGCCCGCGTGTGATTCCCTTTGGGTTTGGACCAATAGCATTCTTTTGATGACATTTAACCCTGCCACTATGCACCTTATCCCTTGAATTACCCAAACGCGTCCTTAATTACCATTTGCCCTTTGATTTTGACATTTGGGTAAACGGGAACGATGGTGAATAGTAGTAACAAGAATTCCCGCGTAAATTCCTTTTATAAAATGAATGTTTGACTTTTCCTTTTTTACCCGGGGCGAAAAAGTTTGACTTTGGGCTTTTTATAAAAGGAATGGGCCATGGGATGGAATTGGGCCCGGGCTTGGTTTTGTTATAGGGAAGTTAACGGGTGTTAACTCTTATAATTATAAGAGTTAACACCGTTAGGGTTTAGGGATTATTTTTGCAACTTTGTTTGACTTGAAAGGTTATTTTGGGTTTTTATGGGATTTGGCTTTTAGTGGTTTGACTTGTTGACCAATTTGACCAAGAGTTGACTATATGACCTTTCATAGCATTCTCTCGGCTCTTTGTGTGCTCTTCCGTTCCCGTGTTCGTATTTGCCCGGTTTTAACCGTTTTCTTGAGATTTTTGTATTATCCGTACCTACACAATCACAAAGACAAAACAAGCAATATTCAAGCATTTAAAGCACAATTTTGTCTTTTTAGGGCCATTTTTGATATAAAACGGATATGTGTTTTCACACATATCAAAATTCCCCAAACTAAGCGATTGCGTGTCCTCACGCAATGTTATATGCCTTATAACCAAATACCTCAAAACTTTCCCAACTAAGCCTTTGAAAAGTAGCAAAGACTTTTGTGGGAAAAATTAAGAAATCACAAGTTATAAAACACCCCTTTTTCCCATTTTTCTAAAACTTTTTTTTAATAATATAACTGAGATTATTTCGACTTTCGTTATTTTCATAACTGTTAGGGATCATAGAACAAGATGCATTTCGATCCGAGAATGCCCCAAAAAGGATAAATTCATCGTCCCCGACTTTTCACTTATCCAAACCAAGCTTAAAACAAAATCACAGCTAAATATTAGTAAAGATGCTAACACTACTCATATATTTGGCAACTTGTAACGTTTTACTCCGATCATTTATTATATCTAGTGAATGTGCTATTTTGAAATTCAACAATGGATCAAGTTTTGCACATACTATGTTTTACGTTTCCACCAAAGGAATAATGAGTTTGAAGGCCGTGGATCATCCCAATGTAGCGACTTTCGTCTCGGCACATTCCAACCTTGCGGCTAAGTGACCAGGCTTTTGACACCCCATAAGCTAGTATCGGTTTCCCGTATATACATAGCTTATTTAAAAAACTTAAAATGAAATAGTCAAAGTTCAAAAACATATTTAAATTTAACAAAATGAGATTTATTTATTAATTCAAAATTAATATTAAACATAACATTTATGCAATTGTAACCCTCGACCTTTTAGAAGGCTGCAACATCGGTTGTGAGCCGGCAAGATGCAGCAAACGTTTATCAGTCTCGGATTTTTTTTCTTACTATGGGCTTTCTTTAGAAGACTACCACGTCGGTTGTGAGCCGGCAAGAGTCAGTAAACTTTTATCAGCCCACAGTTTTTATTATTATTATATATTTTTTTTATTATATATATATATTTATTATTATTATTTTTTTTATAATATATAAAGAAGACTTATTTTTGAAAAATTCAAGTATAAATTTGAACTAAGACAATTTGTTTTGCTATATACTACTTAAAAATTATTGATTTAAGTTTAATCTCCAAAAATAGCACGCATGATTAATCCGGTTAGGAGCTTATGGGAGAAAAAGCCACAAATTACACACATGAGCTCTTAAGATTTCTAAATAATCCTTGCTTAGCATCCAACTCATGATCAACTCTATCATTTTTCGTTCTTCGCGAATTTCCGCGAACGCTTAGCCTAAAAGTTAAGGAACAGGCTAGAGCTCAACACGCTCGATCGGGTCAAAATTTATTCTTATTCTACCCAGTAGGAAAGTCAAAATTGTGACAAAACACTTATTTTATTTTTGAAAATTTTTAAATTATTTATTTATTTATTTATTATTTATTTTTTATTTTTTATTTTTAAATTTTTGTGGGAAAACGGGGTACGTGAGAACAACGGGCAAAGGTGTAGGTAAGATCATATCGAAGATATACTACCCCATACTAAAATTAAACATTGTCCTCAATGTTTCCTAATCTAAGGCTTATAACCCCATACTAGAACTCAAAAAGTCGAATGCATGATCCAAGCATGGAGAAAGTATCACACAAATCTTAAGCCGTTTATCAAGTATGCTAAAAGATAAATGTTAGTCGATAATAATCTTAGGATATCGGATTTCCCCAAACTAATTGCAAGCAAAGGCTAGGAAGCTCGAGTGGACCGGGACAAAACACCGAACACGAGAGTCTTCAGAAAATTTTGGGTCAATCCTGCAATCAATCATAAGCACAAACAACGAGAATCGGAAGAGTACAAGCCTCCTCACATCACAATAGAAATAAGAAAGAAGATAGAAGGATAAGCATGGGGTGCCTCCCACGAAGCGCTTTGTTTTTGGTAACCGAGTCACATAGCTTGACTCGATCCCCGAATTCATTCGTCCTTGGAGAAAGTGTGGAGATCCTGGACTACCTTGGGTGGTAAGTCCCCTCCGAAGTAATGCTTCACACGATGACCATTCACCTTAAAGTTCGGACCATCGGGTTGAGATAACTCAATGGTTCCGTATGGAAAAACTTTGGTGATGGTGAAAGGTCCTAACCAACGAGTTTTAAGCTTTCCCGAAAATATCTTTAGATGAGAGTTGAAGAGTAAAACTCGATCACCAACATTAAAAATGCGGTTT
Source organism: Tanacetum coccineum (assembly GCA_026074375.1). Lineage (NCBI taxonomy): Eukaryota > Viridiplantae > Streptophyta > Magnoliopsida > Asterales > Asteraceae > Tanacetum > Tanacetum coccineum. The sequence goes on from BQNB010116239.1 coordinate 20,429, forward strand.
TTGATCTTTGAATCGTGAAGCTTCTTTGTCCTCGCTGTATAAATCAAAGAATTCTCATAAGCTTGATCACGAAGCTTATTAAGTTCATTAAGTTGAAGCTTCCGGTGATCACCCGCGGTTTTAAGATCGAAATTAGCATGTTTCAAAGCCCAATATGCTTTATACTATCTTGTAAGGCGTACAACCAATTGGTATCTTAAAAGCTGTACGAAATGCCCACAAAGCGTCATCTAGTTTATCGGAGCACGAGGCACGGTTTTCTCCGACCATCCTTTCTAGAATACGTTTCAAACCACGATTGGACACCTCCACTTGACTGCTTGTTTGAAGGTGATAAGCGGTAGCTAGACGATGAGTGACCCCATACTTAGACATAACTTTAGCAAACTGATCATTACAAAAATGGGTCCCACGATCGCTTATAATAGCTCTAGGTGTTTCGAATCGGGCGAAAAGGGATTTCAAAAACTTTACTACAACTCTAGCATCATTTGTGGGGAGCGCCTTTGCTTCAACCCATTTTGAAAGATAATCAACGGCTACAAGGATGTATTTGTGGGGAGCGCCTTTGCTTTAACCCATGTGAAGACGGAAATGGTCCCATGAAATCAATACCCCATACATCGAAGATTTCACAAACTTGGATAGCATTTTGAGGCATCTCATCTCGTTGTGAAATTTTGCCTTGTCTCTGACACGTATCACAAGATTTGATCATCGTATAGGCATCTCGATATATGGTAGGCCAAAAGAATCTGGCATTAAATACTTTTCGAGCGGTGAGATTGACACTATGATGGCCCCCGATGGGTCCTTCATGATTAGCTTTGAGGATATCTTTAGCTTCTTGCTCATGCACACACCTTCGAATGATTTGATCCGCACAAGTACGAAAAAGATAGGGATCGTTCCAAAAATAATGTTTAACGTCCTTGAAAAACTTCTTCTTTTATTGAGTTGTCATTCCTTTG
>BQNB010116240.1:1927-21399 GCA_026074375.1 Tanacetum coccineum
AACGTTTTATTTATACTTGAACCAATTTTATTTTTATGCCTTTTAACGGTTTTTGTACATACTATTTTTTAACGTGTTTTTATGTTTAATTTGTACTTGAACCGATTTTATTTTTACCTTTTTAATGCTATTTGTATGTACGTTTCTTTATACGTTTTTTTACGTTTTATTTCTACTTGAACCAATTTTATTTATACATTTTTAACGTTTCATTTATACTTGAACCAATTTTATTTATACGTTTTTTTGTGTTTTTACGTATGAAGACTGATAAAACCAGACACGGACGAAAAACGTATAAAAATGTTCAAAACACGGCAAAAACGGATGAAAACGTATGAAAAAGTACAAAAATGAGTAAAAACTGACAAAAACGGATGAAAACGTACGAAAACGTTCAAAAACGTACCAAACGTAGAAAGAAATAAAAAAATATGGTAAATAAACATTAAAAAAAATTAAAAACTTAAAATAAATAAAATAATAGTAAAAAATTTAAAAATAAAAAATAAATAAATTAACGCAACAAACCATAGGGACCATTTATGAAACACTTATGAGGGTATTTACGTCATTTTGACCATCTAAACCAGCAATTAACGGTAAGAGAAAAGATCTATAAAGAACAATGTCCAATTAAAGAACAAAACCTTCAATCTCATCCATCCATTTTATTTTCATCTAACGACTTATATTAAATCCTATGTTTATTTAATTAAAAAACCCACTTTCATCCTATTTTTTAAAATTAACATATCTCTCAAACCGTTAATCGTTACGCAAATTTAATTATACCATCGCGAAAATAATTAAACTATCTTTCTATAGAATGACACTTTTATATACTTTCGACGAAATTTTTTTTTAATTTTCGCCTAGAAAAAATCACACGTGATTCGAAAAATCTCACGTGATTCGAAAAATCACATGTGATTCATTACTTGAAAAATCACACATAAATTTGTAAATTCACATGCGATTTATGAATTTATGAAATCACACGTGATTTATTACTTTAAAAATCATAAGTGAATTTGTGAAATCACATGTGATTTATGAAATAGCACGTGATTTTTAAAAACAACAAATCACTAGTGATTTTACAAATCACGTGTAATTTTTCTTCGCGAAAATGTTTGACACTAAAAATCGTCAAAAGTATATGAAATCGATTTTTTTAGTTACGTCTGAAAAAATCGCATGTGATTTGTATCACAAATCACATGTGATTTTATGAAATCACATGTGATTCTGCTACAAATCACATGTGATTTTATGAAATCACATGTGATTCTGCTACAAATCACATGTGATTTTTTCAGACGTGATTGAAAAAAAATTCGAAAAAAGTTCGTCGAAAGTATATAAAAGTGCCCCTCTATAGAAAGATGATTTAATTCTCGTCGCGATGATATATTTTTTGTCGTTAGACGATTTACCGTTTGCAAGATATTTAATTTTTAAAAAAGAGGTGGAAAGTGAAGTTTATTAATATTTGATGAAAAATGGATGACTAGGATGTGTTTTTTTGTTCGTTGATATGACATTGTTCTTTAATGATCTCACCTCATATATATATATATATATACATATATATATACATATATATATATACATATATATATATATATATATAACCCGCCCAACGGGCGGGTTCGGTTCATAAATTTTTTTCTCAATGGGTCAAGCTGACACATGACACCATGGTCTCCAATAGGTCAAAATAATTTTATCACTGGCAAAAATCAGATAAAAACCAACACAATAAGCACCTTACACAACAATGGAATTCAAAATTAGCACTATAAAATCGATAAATAAACATATTATCTGAACCCCAAGCTAACGGGTTTCTACGGTGTAGAAGTGTCGTTACTACTAACTTGGCTATCAGAACTACTGGTCATTGTTCAATTCTTTACGTCTCACTACAAGTTCATCCATTCCTAGGTCCCAAAACAATAGTTGTGTATCATGCTGAATTTACATTAATTTAACAAGTTAGAACTAAACACCACTTGTTTTTTTTTCCTGAGGTTTAATGGCCGTTAAGAGATACTATATTTCTTGTTGGCTAAATTTTTTGGGCTGATCATATTTGTGTTTGAAACTTGATTTTGATGAACTGAAAGTACTATGATATTGTTTTGAAATCTATAGTAACACATGTAACACATTATACAAAACAATTATATGTTTTACTATCGAAAACTATAATAATATCTTCTAAAAATACGATATCTTTTAATTTTTAAAAATATATCTTTATATATTTTTGAAAATTAAAAGATATCTATAATTAGCCCGCTGGTTTATGGGCTAATATAAAGACTTTTATAAAGGGGCATTTATCGTCTATATATGGTTACAGCGAATCAATATCTATAATGAGTAACCGATTTAGTGACATTAATTTTTTATATATTGATATTGATATATAAGGGCTAATATGAGTGAAACCATATATAGAGTATAATAAATATGTCACTCTACATAAATATTTTTAAATTAATTTTTTATATATTGGTATTGATATATAAAAATATAAAAATTCTTACCTTTTTTTGCTTCTAAATACTTAAATATAGGCTAAGATGAGTGAAACCATATTATAGAATGAAACCATATATAGAGTGAAACCATAAATATGGGCTAATTCGTACCTTTTTTTGATAGGAAGCAAATCGGTAAGGGCTAATATGAGTGAAACCATATATAAAGTATAATATGTCGCTCTACATAAATATTTTTAAATTAATATGTCACTCTACATAAATATGTCACTCTACATAAATACTTAAATCCAGCCAATCAATATCTATAATGATTAACTGGTTTGGTGACATTAATTTCTTATTCACGATAAATAAAAAATCCTTATCGTCTTTAACCACTATTTATACAAAAGGTGTTGATCAATTATCTATAATAATGTGTGAGATGTCACTAGTTTAATAACTATGATCAATTTAAAACATCTTGAAATAATGGTCCTTTCACTATAGATCAAACTGAAAGTATCAATTTTAAAGCCATGCCTAGGGTTCATTTCCTTCGCCAATATATATATTGATAAATATGATCCTTTTCAATATATGGGGTAACCCTATTTACGTAAAGTGACATATTATACTCCATATAGTTTCACTCATATTAGCCCTTATCGGTTTGCTTCCTATCAAAGAATTCTTTATGTGTAACACATTGTGTTTAAAAAGGTTTATGGTTTCACTCTATAATATATCAATATTTTTTGCAATCAATATTTTTTATATATCAATATCAATATATAAAAAATTAATTTAAAAATATTTATGTAGAGTGACATATTATACTTTATATATAATTTCACTCTACATTAATTTAAAAATATTTATGTAGAGTGACATATTAGCCCTTATCGATTTGCTTCCTATAAAAAAAATTATGCGTAACACATCGGGAACATATTAGCCTATATTGTCGTTTATTCGTATCAATAAATTCCTATCAAAGGCTTATGGCTGAAGTATCTTAATTATAGAAAAAAAACTTTATAGGTAAGTGTGACATATCTATAATTAGCCCCAAAGTAGTATGGTTAATGATATCGTCAAATCTTAATTAACGTCGAATCTTTTTTTTTTCCAAAAGTTTAAAAGTGATTATTGGATGGAGAAATAAAGAAAGCTAATTGTTAATAAAATTAGATAAATATCAAATCTAATTATGTAGTATATGTTGAAATATATTTTTGCAAAGCAAAAGATATCATGATGAATTTCAAAATTAAATGATATGTGTGTGTCATGTCATCATTGAGGTGACATACAGTCACTAAATCGCTATTATACACACGAAATTAGCCCAGTATAAGTAATATATTTAATTTATTATATATATATAAAAAAAAATATATATATATATATCCTAAAATTATAGGCAAAAGACAAAACAAGACAAATATTCGTGAGAAGGATAAAAAGATTTATTTTTTTTAAAAAGTTCTCAAAAAATTCTGAAAAAATTCCACAAGATCCGTGCAAGTGTAGGGCCTGACAAAAGTAGACCAGCAGATATTTCTAACAGTGAGATAGTTTTTAACCGGAAAAGAATATGAAAAAAAAAACGTTTGGTGCATTAAATCGGTTTTTGTGTGCATCAAAATTCGTTTTTGTACCCAACTTCTTTTGACTTTTTGGCATCAAAATTTTTATTGCGCATCAAACAATAACAATCCGAAAAATTTTGAGCATCATTTAGTGCATCAAAATTTCTTTTTTTCGCATTAAAAAACGATAAAAACACAAAGTTAGAAAAACTATTACTTTAACAAAAGTTTTATCACAACATAACCTGATATAATGATTTTTTAGAATTTTTTCGAGAACTTTTTAAAAAAAAGAATCTTTTTATTCTTCCTCACGAATATTTGGTCTTTTTATTTATCCTATCCTATATACTTATATAAAATATAATATATGGCGGGGAGCGGGGGGAAGGGGTATATATATATAAGTATACTATATATAATAAATATAATTCAGACCTAAAACCCAAAAGCGAGACTCGGCCAACTAACCTAACTTATCTATCATTAAGTAGAAATGTGATTCGTTTAGAATTGACTTACAGGGGAAAGTTTTGAGGAATGCGCAACAAGAGAAGTGAAGGAGGAAACAGGACTAGACATAAATAATTTAAAGGTGGTAACAATAGTCAACCATGCCTTTGCTGATATACATGCTGTTGTTGTTTACATGCGCGCAAATTTATCAGACCCAAATCAGACGCCGCAAACTATTGAACCCCTAAGGTGTGAAGGATGGGATTGGTATGACTTGGAAAACCTACCCGAACCAATGTTTCAACCATTGAAAGAATTGTTACAAGGTGGTAGTTTCAATCTTTTCTCTACTCATTCTTGATGTATGCAGAACTATATGAGACACCGTTATGTTATGATTTATATCTTATGTATTTGGATGTCACATACACATGTGTTAAAACAAGGATTCTATACCCCGAGTTTTACAGCCGGGCTTCAAGCAAAAATCTTGTATGTTGAAAAGGATAGTGAAGAACTGAGTTTGAATGAAGCCTAGAAAACAGCCTTAAACAAAGTCAACGATAAATCATGTATAATAAAACAACAAATTAACCCCAAACTCATATAAATTCTTCATTTTCTGTGATGTTAGTTACCATGATTTTTATCAACTAATTTTACATGAAGACTTATAATGCGAAGTAATAGTTTTTTGTAAAGTAATTCATTAAGGTAGTCAGAAGTTTAGGGCTAATGTTACAAGTTTAGGTCTAATATTTCACTTTAATTCGTGTATTTGAATTTAAGGACTTAAGCATCTTAAACTATTATTACCTTCAGCATTCTTCTTATCCCTATATTAGTGTAAACAACTCAATTTAGACGATAAAGCAAATTTAATAATTTATGTAACACATTAACCTAAAACTTCGATGGCCATGTACGTGTGCTAAAATATCTGGTTAAATGAGTTTAGGGCCGCTTTGTTACCTCACTTCGAGTATTTGAATTTAATGTTCAACCATTTATACTTGAAGAATTGTTTTTCCCAAACCTCTATCAAATGCACAAATTAGAGATGCAAAAAAATCGGTTAAAACCGGTTTTCGGTTATTAGAAAACCGGTTTTTAAAAAACCGGTTTTTCTAATAACCGGTTTCGGTTTTTTCGGTTTTTCCGAAATCGGTTTTTTTCGGTTATAAATGTTCGGAATCGGTTTTTTTCGGTTATAAATTTTCGGAATCGGTTTTTTACCGGTTCGGTTTTTTTCGGTTATAAATGTTCGGAATCGGTCTTTATACCGGTTCGGTTTTTTTTGGAATTTAAAACTTCGAACATTTATTTAATAAACTTGTTAATTATCAAACATTTAATTAAACAATACACCGGAAACATACTAAACAAATACAATCATAACTTTTTATTTGCACCGGAAACATACTAAAAAAATACAACCATAACTTTTATTTAAACAATACAATTATACAACTAAAAATATATAAATACTAATACATTTCGAGCTTCGGCATGGCCATCACCCGAAAACATATTAGTGTACTCAAGTAGTCAAAAAAGAAATTTTTTTAAAAATGTTCATAAGCATTTATGTTTGATATACGACATAAATTAAATCATATGAAACCCTAATTTTGGAATATTTATGTAATCGCCACAAATGATATTTGTAAAATTGATTTTATATTTTTCTAGGGTTTCTTATATCACATATAACTCAGATAAATTGTTGGAAAAATTTAGGAAGGATTCGAATAATTATTGGGGATTTATCATTGTTTTGCCGATTTCGAATTAAAGGAAAAAGGAAAGAAATAAAATTGGGGTTAGGGTTTTAATAATTTTTCCAGGTTCTGTCTAATGCTAATGATTGTATAAAAATTGTGAAATGTTTGGGGAAAAATTTAATTAGGGTTTTAGTGATTTATTTGTTAGCCGAATTGGATTTTTAAAAGTATAAAAGGAACTTGTTTTGTAATTTCTAGAAACTATGGGTCTGTTTTAGACATGTTTTATATTTAATATTTTCTGTATATAATAAGTTGGGGTATAAAAGTCATACTGATATGATTTTGGATTAAAATGGTTAATTACATATAAAAGTAATTAGAAAGTAAGTAAATTAAAATAGAGGGACTAAAATGTAAATTCTGAAAAGTACAAAGGTTTGGTTAGTATTTAATGTATAAAGTATGATTTGTCATATTTTGAATCTATAAGGGCTTTTTTGTAATTATGTGATACATTAAAGATATTGTTTATTAATTAATAAACCAAAAGACTAAATATGTAAAATTTCGTAAAATTAAGGGTTTGACCTTGTAAATACAGAAAATGGAAGGTATAAATCTGAATAAAATGTGAAACTTTGATATTTACACTTTTAACCTTGAAAATGTTGCTTTGTATATTAAACCCTAAAATATGGAAAGTTGTCATAATTTAACCCCTAAACTTGTAAGGTTGGCATATTAAGTCCCTAAGCTATTCAAAATACTTAATAGTAATCCAATGATGAAATATTACTAATTTTTTTGGAAACTACTAAAAATGGAAAGTTACTAAAAAATAAAAAAGTTACTAAAAATGAAAGTTTACTAAAATAGAAAGTATACTTAAATGAATGGTTTGTAATTCGATTTCATCATTTTCTTTAGGTCGGATCAAGAGGGAGTGATTTTGAATATTCCTGTGGTGTTTCTTGATTTTGCTTTGCTTCGGAATAAGGTACAGATATTCTGACCTTATCGTTAAGGTTCTTCATGACATATTCCTCTCTATCTTTGATTACTTATGTGATTTGCTACATTTGCTCTGAGCCTTTTATCTTGGCTTTCTTATATGATCTGTTATTATGTTCTATTTGAACCCTGCTATGCAACCTTTGATATTTGAACCTTTGATATTGAACCTTTGCTATGATCCCTTTGAAATAAACTTTGATATGACTTTGCTTTGAACCCTTCAGTTGAGAACCAAGCCACTATTGTTTCCGAGCCATGAAGGTAACATGCGTGTCATTATGCACCGTTGGCATGACTCATGTGTTAGTGAGTGATTTTCTCATAACCGTCCCCCATTATGATATTATATGCGCATTTTAAAGATTATTATTTGTTTAGGGCCGTATGATGCATCCTAGATTGTTTGTATCGATTTGGATTATTACATTAAGATATTTGGATATTTTGGTGACAGATGTTTGGGTGCAACCATGTCTTTCACATTATCTAGAGCTGAGCTACTCCATTGGTTGACTCTTTGATATGATTTGTTTGGGTGTGATTGAACTTAACTTGATTCGACTTTCTATTCAATCTTTCCTTAACACAAGATTTGATCTTCTGATTGTCGTTACCTTTTATTTGTTATCCCTGAGTTGATCATGTATTGGGAATCCTCTTTGTACTTTGTATCGTATCCTTTGATTTCCGTTATCTTTTCGTTCGATATATATACTGTTCCTGGGCTTGTAAGCTCACCAGCACTTTCTTTCCAGCGGCAGGTACTTAAGCTAGGAGCCGGGGGTTGCTTTCAGATTATGAGTGCTGTGTGTGGACTTACCCTAGATGATCTTAGTTTTGATATATGAATTGTATCTTTTCAAGACATTTGTTATTTCGTTTGGATATGTTTTATCCTTTAAGAACTTATGGTATCCGTTAAGTCATGTTGACTTATTTCCCATTTAGATAATTTATTTAAGACTTTCCGCTGTTATAGCTTTTTAAGATATGTATGCTTTTGATGCCACAAACCATATTTGTAATACTTCTACCCCTTATTTTTTTGGTCGGGCGTTTACAATTTTAGGTAATCAAGCTGCCCAGGTTTTATCATGACGAGGTCTTATGACCTTAAAGCTTAGGCTATGAACCTGTGAGGATTGGTAGACTCAAATGGATTCCTTTCTGCGTAACTCTCTTCCGTAACCTATCTTGTTTTCGTTTGCTAATCGTTTTCTCGATCGTTCAGATGGTGACTACCCGTAGAAACTCGGATGACGATGTTCCTAACTTCGAGGCCATGATTACTGCTGCTGTGGCCAATGCTCTCCCTAACCTTGAACTGCTGTTTTTGAGAACTCCAGATCCACATGCTCTCCTACACCATTAATTGAACGTATAATCATTTTTCAACCCAATGAAGAACCATATAACTTATGACCATGAATATGTAACTGCCCTCTAACTTTTGATGATCTATTCGTCCTGCGAATTAATTATCCTATCCATATGTTTGAACTTTGATGTGATTCTAGGCAGTATAGGTTGGCTTCTCATCGATCTACTATATGACACTATGCTAAGGAATTGTATCCTTGTAACGTTCGCCAAACTGAATTTGTTTATCATGGTTCCTCACCGCTTAAGTCCGTAAGCTCATCACTCTATGAAGGCACGTACCGTTATTTCTCATGGTGCCAAGGATTTCTGGCATCTGTCATGGACTTCATCTTTGGAGAGTCCCTAATATTGAAAATCTTTTCGTGTTGTCGTGAATTCGCTGATGTTTTTCCCGATGAACTTCCTGGACTTCCGCCGGCTAGAGAGATTGAATTTGGCATTGAGTTAATTTCCGGTGCTGAACCTATCTCAAAGGCTCCGTATCGTATGGCACCTGTTGAATTGAAGGAGTTAAAGGAGCAATTACAAGAGATGTTGGAGAATGGCTTTTATTTAGCCCCCATTGTATCGCCGTGGGGTGCGCCGGTCTTATTTGTTAAGAAGAAGGATGGGAGCATGCGCTTGTGTATTGATTACCGTGAACTCAACCGTATTACGATTCGTAACCGCTATCCTCTTCCGCGAATCGAGCGATATTGTTTGACCAACTGGTAAGGTGCCAAATATTTTTTCCTAAGAATTGCTTTTGCGATCTGGTTATCATCAGCTTTGTGTGAGAGAGCAAGATATTTCTAAGACTGCTTTTCGTACAGAAATGCGTTATACCACAAACGAGTTATTGTTATGCCCTTTGGTGGTCTAACTAACGCTCCTGCTGGTTATGGATTGATGAACCGTATTTTCCACGAGTACCTTGATAAGTTCGTTATTGTTTCATCGACGACAATGCAGTGTCAGAGTCTGGGTCGAGGTACCTCGCTTTACTCCTAAGTCCGAAGAAGACATTGACGACCATTACGATTGTGTTGGAGATTCTTAGACAGAAGAAGTTGTATGCGAAATTTTTGAAGTGCGAGTTCTGGTTACAGCCTGTTGCGTTCCTTGTCATATTGATCCTCAGAGGGCAATCATTATGGGATCCATCAAAGGTAGAAGCTATCACCAATGCCGAGAACCTACTAAACGGTGACGGAGGTAGAAGTTTATCGGGCTTGAAGGCTATTACCGATGTTTTTGTGAGGGTTTATCTCCCGATTAGCTTTACCTCTATAACCCAGCTGATGAGAAAGGGTGAGAAGTTTGTGTGGACGGGATGAGCGTCCGAGAGTTATTGAGGAATTGAAACAAATGGTGTCTAGCTCCGATATTGACTCTTCCATCAGGTTCTGGTGGTTGTTCAGATATACATTGATGCCTCGAAGAAAGGTTTGGGTTGTGTTTTGATGCAACATGGAAGGTGATCGCGCCTACGCTCAAGGGCAGCTGAAGCCTTATGAAGGTAAATTATCCAACCCATGAATCTTGAGTTATGCTGCGGTGGTTTTTTGCACATTAAAGATCTGGAGACACTATCTGTATGGTGAAGCTGTGATATATATACAATCATAAGAGCTAAATATATTTTACTCACGAGAACTATAACATGAGACCAAGAAGATTGTTTGAACTTATGAAGAGATAAATGACACTAACATCCAGTACATCCGGGCCAAGGCTAAGTGGTTGCCGAAGCACTAGGCCCGAAAATCGGGATATGATATCTTGTTTTTGATTCCATGATCTTTCACGATTTAAGCGTTTGGATGTGAACTATGTGTACGAGGTTCTGGTGCTATTGGCGAGTATGAGTATAGAGTCCTAACTTCATGTTACAGATCAAAGAAGCTCAAAGGGACGACGTGATTTATGGAACTATTGTGTCAGAATGTTGAAGACGTAAAACATACTGATTCAGTATGATGATGACGGTGTTGTGTGGTGTTTGAAGATAGGCTATGTGTTCCTAATGATCAGACACTTCGCGAGAAGGTTATGACGGAAGCTCATAGTTCTCCATTTACTATTCATCCAGGTTCAACCAAAATGTACAGAGATTTGAAACAGTACTTTTGGTGGAACGGCATGAAGCAAGATGTGGCTAAACGGTTTGTAATCCAATGTAAGACTTTGTCAGCAGTCAAATTGAACATCAAGGGCTAGGGTTTTTGTTACAGCCGTTGGAGATTCCTATGTGAAATGGGATGAGATTTCCATGGATTTCGTTAACTAGGTTTGCCTACACTCAGAAAGACATGATTCGATTTAGGTGGTTTTGTTGATCGCTAACCAGTCTGCTTATTTCTTTTTCTTACCCACATTCGGAAGAACTATGAAAGTAAGTTGGGGCGTAGATTTTTCGACAGGAAAACGTTAGACTGCATGGTAAGGTACCAAGTAAAAACTACGACTGCCATGGTTGTCCTTACATGAGATCCGAAGTTTACGTCTCATTTTTGGAAAGGATTACAGAAAGCTTGGGGAACTCGTCTTAAGTTCAGTACAGCATTTCATCTCAAACCGATGGTCAGTCAAAGAGACCATTCAGACTTTGAAGATATGTTGAGGGCGTGTGCTTTGGAAAGACGGGATAGTTGGTGAGAATTTATTTGTGCTTGGTGGAGTTTGCCTACAATAATAGTTGGCATGCTAGCATCAAGGCAGCACCTTTCGAGCTTTTGTATGGTAGAAAATGTCGAGCACCTATTTGTTGGGATGAAGTAGGTGAGCGTTTGATTGAAGGTCCGGAGCTCATCGAGATTACAATGAGAAAGTGGCTGTTGCTAAGGAGAAATTGAATAGAAGGCTAGATCGCAGACAAATGAGTTATGCTGATAATCATCGACGTGACTAAGTTTCAAGTTGTAATCGGTATTTCTGAAAGTTTTGCCATTCAGAGGAGTTAAACGTTTTGGGATCAAGGGCAAGCTCAGTCCTCGATTCATCGGTCCCGTTTTAGATTTGGAAACGTATGGAGTAGGTTCCGAATCATCTGCACTTAGCCAGCGCTGCGTTAGAGCGATGCGCTCGTACACGAGTGTACTGTATACGATGACTCGACTGTTTTTGCAGGTGGATACAAGAACAAGGCGATGCCATTGCAGAGAGATGCGACGAAGTCATACCTAGTGTGAGTATCGCAGCGTTCGGCCGTTGACGTGAGTGTATGGAGATGTCCGAGTAAACCTCTAATCCATTCTAGATCGTTCAGAGGAAGAGAGACGGCATGAGAAGACAAAGTTTGCGAGAGCGCTTTTGTGTAGAGAGAGTCTGATTGGAGCAGAGATGCGACCGCAGTGGGAGCTGTAGTGGCGTACCGATGTGTGTGCGAGCGGCGTAGGGGGAGAGTGTCTAGAGTGGCGAGCTAGTTTAGTCCTCATGATTCTTTGTCTAGGTTCGGTAAGTTTTCGTGGAGTCGTTCTCATGTTTTGCAGATTTCATGTCCGGATAGCGCGAGATCATTGTACGGATGAGAGCGAAAAGAGGAGAAAGAATAGAGTGGATAGAATTGTATAACCTAAAAATGCAGCACAAGTGGTAAGATGTACCAAAGATACCCCGGATGCAGAGTAGACATTCTCCTAAAGAGAGTCTATAGACACCGAAACTTGATACACTTATAGCGTATGTATACAGTAAAGAGACGATCAGAGATCTTAGGTGACTCGCGCAATTCTACCAAGGACATGAGACACAATGAGAAATTGTAGTATTTAGAGACAGCGAGGGCATCTCTCAAAATCACAGTGAGTAAAGCGAGGTTGTAGACTTACACATTCACTGACACGATAACAATTTGATAACAGACACAGTGTGTGCGTATGTCTGTGCATATAGAGTGTAGTATAGCTCAGATAGTATGTCATCTATGATCTCTATCGCTCACATATATCGCTCTCCTATATCTATATCTCTATCTTAGATACACTTGTAGGTATGACAGAGGGATCAGAGCACTCGACATCTAGCTCACAGGTATGAGTGTGCTCGCTAGATGCATTGTCTTGAGAGGTGATGAGTTGCGAGAGATGTGGATACATGGACGCAGAAATACGAGCGTAGCAGGTTATTCTGATCACATGTGAGTATGTGGTCTCATCGAATATCTACTGGCTGCGTCATTAGCAATTATCTTCGAGCTGATGAGACTTCATTTATACGTCGCACTCAAGGTCTCTCAGAGAGTGTCATATAACAATAGATGGAGGAGCTGGTTAGAGAACATAGGCTATAGAGCGAGACAACCATAGTGAGGTAAATATATGAGATTTAGGATACATGCTCGATGATAGTTTGACAAAGATATGTTCTGTCTACAGCGGTCGATAATAGTTCTTGATTAGTGAGATTTCTTGTCAGAGGTGTCAGGGGGATTCGGTTGAGCTAGGAGCTCGGATGTGTGTGAGGATAGTTAGTGTTTGTATGTAGTGCGGGATGGAGTGTCAGTGAGTGTTGTACAGGGTTGGGGGAGATGGTTTTCTGACTAGTAGTATTGTGTATATAGGTGGTTATAACTTCAGTTCCGGGTGTGTGCTAATCGCGGACAAGTGTAGAGATAGCGATCGCAGAGCAGTCAGCACAAGAAGTTCTGTAGTTGTTTTTAGAGTGGTTATTATTTTGAATTAAATATTAATAACGTGGTATTTTGTTATTTGATGGTAAGTTTGTAGAATGTTTTTTTGAATAGGTGTTTTAAAGTTGGGGGTTGAGTGTTGTTTTAGATAATTTGATATTTTTTTTTTTTTTTTTTTGTTTTATTTGGTTAGTATATATGATATATCTGATAAATTGTGGGAAAATTTTAGGAAGGATTCGAATAATTATTGGGAGTTTTCATTGTTTTTGCCGATTTCGAATTTATAAAAAAAGAAAGAAATTAAATTGGGGTAGGGTTTAAAATAAAGTTTTCCAGGTTCTATCTAAGCTAATTATTGTATAAAATATTGGGAAATGTTTGGGGAAAAATTAATTAGGGTTTTATTGATTTATTTGTTAGCCGATTTGTTGCATTTTAAAAGTATAAGACTTGTTTTGTAATTTCTGAAAATATGGGTCTGTTATAGACATGTATTATAATTTAATTTATCTGTAAAATAAGTTGTGGGGTATCAAAAGGTCATATTGATTAATTATTTGGATTAAAAAGGTTAATCACCATATAATAAGTAATTAGAAAGTAATTAATTAAAATAGAGTGACTAAATTGTAAATTCTGAAAAGTAACAAAGGTTTGGTTATATTTAATGTATAAAGTATGATTTGGTCATATTTGAATCTATTAAGAGGCTTGTTTTGTAATTTATAGAAATTAAAGATAATGTTTAATTAATTATAAACAAAAGACTAAATATGTAAATTATGTAAAATTTAAGGGTTTTGACTTGTAAATACAGAAAATGAAGGTATAATCTGAATAAATGTGAAAACTTTGATATTTACACTTTTAACCTTGAAAATTGTTTATTTTGCATATTAAAACCCTAAAATATGGAAAGTTGTCATAATTAACCCTAAAACTTGTAAGTTGACATGTAAAGAGTCCCTAAGCTAATTCAAAATACTTAAAAGAATCTCAAATTGAATGAATATTACTAATTTGGAAACTTCCTAAAAATGAAAGTTACTAAAAATAGAAAGTTTACTAAAATGGAAAGTTACTAAAAAAAAGAAAGTATAACTTAAAGAAGGGTTTGTAATTCGACATTCCATCATTTCTTTAGTTACGGTCAAGAGGGAGTGAATTGATATTCCTGTGGTGTATTTCTTTGATTAATGCTTTGCTTCTGAATAAGGACAGATAATCAAGACCTTATCGTTAGGTTCTCATGACATATTCCTCTCTATCTTGATTTACCAATGTGATTTGCTACAATTGCTCTGAGCTTTTATCTTGGTTCTCTTATATGATCTGTTATTATGTTCTATTTGAACCCTGCTATGCTACCTTTGATATCTGAACCTTTGACATTGAACCTTTGCTATGATCCCTTTGAAATGACTTGATATGACTTTGCTTTGAACCCTTCAAGTTTTGAGAACCAAGCCACTATTGGTTTCCTAGCCATGAAGGTAACATGGCTTGTCCATTGATGGCACCTTGGCTGACTCATGTGTGAGTGAGTGATTTCTCATACCGGTCCCCCATTTGATATTATAGGGGCATTTTGATGATTTTATTTGTTTAAGGGCGTATGGATCATCCTAATTTGATTTGCAATTCGATGGATTATGACATTATGATATTGGATATTGGTGACTGATGTTTGGTGCAATCCACGTCTTTCACATTTGGAGCCTATGCTACTCATGGTTACTAATGATATGATTTGTTTGGGCTTGGTGATTGGAACTTAACCATGATTCGAACATTCTGATTCATCTTTCCTACACATGAATTTGAAATCTTCTGATTTGTCTTACTTGTGATTTGTATCCCTTTTGATCAGTATTGTGATATCCTTTGTACTTGTATCGTATCCTTTGCTTTCCGTTATCTTTTGCTTCGATATATATATCTGTTCACTGGGCTTTGTAACTCAGCCGCACTACTTCTTCCTGTGGCCAGGTATCTAAGCCTAGGAGATGGGGTTGCTTTCAGCTATGAGTGCTGAGTGTGGACTTTACCTAGAGATCTTAGTTTTGATATAGAATTGTACTTTTCCAAGACATTTGTTATTTCGTTTGGATATGTTTAATCCTTTAAGAACTTATTCCCTTTAAGTCATGTTACTTATTTCTTTAAGATATATATTTAAGACTTCCGCTGTTTATTCTTGTGTATATGATATGGTATGCTTTTTTGATGCCACACCATATTTGTAATACTTCTACCCTTTTGGGTCGGGGCGTTACACCAACTAACCCAATTCAAAGTTCTATTACCTCTAGCTAAACACCAGTTAAAAGAGCGCAACACAATCTCATCAAAAATAACATCTTTACGAGGTTTTTTGACCGCAAAAAGAAGATGATTCCTCAATTTCCATAAGCTCCATCAAGAGACATAAAAAATGCCTTCCAGCACTTCTTTAGACTTAGCACCAAGACGTATCGAATTGAACCAAACGAGCCATTCTGCATACGAATTGAAAGAGTGCGACCCCAAGTCCCACCAACGACAAACTGACCTCGCTACTTCTCTCGCCACACTGCAACTGAAAAACAAATGAGAAGTATCTTCTGGTGCAGCATCACATACCGGAGAAGATAAAGAAGCAGTCACAACATTTCTTCTGGCTAAATTCAAACGAGTAGGAGGAGCAGTCCGAGAAGTGCCTATCCAAACAAAAACATTGACTTTAATCGGAATACATTTAATCCATCGCGTAGGCATTTCAGCTTTAGGGAGGAAAGTCTCGTCTAGCAAGTTCCGAACATCTTTGACACGGAAAACGCCATCCCCATTCAAATCCCAAACCCTTCTATCTCCCATATTAGATAACAAAACCGATCCAAGCAAACCCAAAAGAAGATCAAGCTGTTGAGACGATAAAACAAATTTAATAATTTATGTAGTTGACACATTAACCTAAAACTTCGATGGCCATGTACGTGTGCTAAAATATCTGGTTAAATGAGTTTAGGGCCGCTTTGTTACCTCACTTCGAGTATTTGAATTTAATGGTCAGCCATTAGACTTGAAGAATTGTTTTTCCCAAACCTCATCAAATGCACAAATGTAAGACTCACTAACCTTAAACTACAGTATAACATAAAGTATCCTTCTTAACATTCTATCTATCTGTCTACTCCATTCATTCCAAAATTATTGTCCAGAGACAAGAATTACACACTTTAAGAAAATGCATGCATTAATCACTCATTTGGTTTCCACCAAAGAAAAAAAGACAGTTTTACCATTTTATAATTAATTTGTGTTTTTTTTATGTTTGTAAATACCAATTTAAGCTAAGAGTAATATGTTAAACTTAAACAAATCCAACTACTCTCTCCGTTTCACTTTTATTGTCCTCATTTGACTTTTTGAAGTCAATTTTTTTCAACTTTAATCTTTAATATTTTTTTTGTCATATAATACTTTATGAAAATTATATTAATAAAAATATATTTAGAAAACCAATCCTTTCATATATTTTGCATCAAGTATTATATAACACAAATAAAATTATTAAAGATCAAAGTTGCAAAAGAAAGACTTTAAAAAGTCAAATGAGAACAATAAAAGTAGGACAGATTGAGTATTATTTTTAAAAGTGGATAATTATTTTAGGACAAACCAAAAAGAAAAGATGAACGATAATTTTAGGACGGAGGTAGTATATATTATAAAAAATCCAGTCCCCTATATTAAATGAAGAATCTTAATGACTTAATTACTTCATTAAGTTTCGAAGTTTATTAATGCATCTATACATATTTGTCTGCAAAAAGCTTCAGCCCTCTTAACATCATGTTAATTTTACACTTTATGGTGGCCTTTAATACAAGAAAACTAAAAGGCCACAAAGAACAGTTGCATTTGGTTATTAATTGATCACAATAATAGTTATTTACAATCATACACTTGGGACATGATACGTTAAGAGTTACACTTGCTTATTAATTTAACACAATAATAGTTATTTATAATCATTCATGAGTTACATTTTATGGAACCTATAAATAAACAAACATTTCTTTAGCTTGCCACCGCTCCCAATTGATATTAAAAGTCTCCATCATTGAAAATAAGCACATGTCAAACCAGGCCGTGGATATCAAAACTTATTTATTCCTTGACGAGCTGGATGAGGATGTCGAGGACCCGTTGTCGTCATGGTATGTAGACAATGAGACGTCAACGTTGTTACTGGGAGATACATAAGCATCGACTTTGTGGTCTCTGATGAGAGGGTAAGAGAAAATTTATACCATTATCATGAACATGAACATATCATTTACCTCAAGGTTTTCGCAGGGGAATGTAATGCATTGCACGGCAAAGTGCAATCTACCACCATCTGTACGAGATAATGGTTCTTCAGATTTGGAATCTCTCCTGTCACCACCATGAGTATACGATGAATCATCATTTTTCTGCTGATTTGACCCCTTGAATTGATGCAAGAAACTCCCATCGTTGATGAAATTTTGTAAGTTGGACAATGCGGAAGAAATAACACCAGCGTACTTAACAGATATGCTTTGACCTCTTCGCTTGTCAATTGAAAAAGATTCATCACGTGTGGGAACCCTCATTTTAGCAAGCATTCCCTTCTGGCTATCGTCCTTTTTAGTCTCCTGATATCAACACATAAAGAGAATAATCTATCAATTACTAATGCAACCAGCTCATATCAACACATGTGCATATATTTAACCTGTGACATATATGGCAAATTTTCGCAAACAAAAATAAGTTTTAAAATAACTTGTTAGGAGTGTAAAAGTTTATTTTTTCCCAATGAGCAGCACACATGTATGAAGTTATACGATGTTTCACATAAGTAAAAGTTAAATTTTCCTAAAAACAAGTCCGGTGCAACGCACTGATATGAACGCCTCGTTATTGTCAAAACTCAATTTATACTAAAAACAAATTTAATAATTTATGTATTTAACACATTAACTTAATTAGCAATAAATATAACTATAAGGGCATGGGCGGAGACAAAGGGGGGGGGGCAAGGGGCAAGTGCCCCCTAACGAAAAAAATTGTAGTGTAAAATTTTGAAAATATCCGGGTTTTTTCGTAATTTGCCCCTCTTAAGAATCATTTTGTAGTGTAGTTATTAAAAAATATCAAAGTGTGCCCCCTCGAGCCAAACTTTCTGGCTCCGCCCCTGTATAAGGGCCTTTTGTAACTTGCTACATGTTCAATGGTTGACCTATAAGTTTTTAAAGCTAAATTTCTATTGTTTTAGTTTTGTAATTGTTATTATTGAAATTTACCTACCGATCCCATTAAGTGTAATAAAGCATTATCATGACTGCGGTCACCACTCTCATATTAGCGTTAACTTGGATTTCTCTCTTTACAACCAAATTCACAACCAATTTAATGTAATAAAACAACCAACTTCACCAAGAAGTTTTCTTTTTTTTTCATTTTCATCAAATTTAAATTAACAATTAACAAACATTACATTAATAAGTCAAACAAAATTAAGAACATTAAAATAATAATTAGAAACTTAAAATAATAGTAAAAGTTATATTTCTCCTTAATTTTTCGGTTCATCTTCAACGACATCTCTCACTACAACAGTTGCCATTTTCCCCAGCGAAAAAACCGGGGTATCTCGGGCGACTTGTCGCTGGGGATGTGTTTCCCGGGAGACATATCGCCCGGGATAAGTCAAACGGAAAAGTTTAAAGGGGATACGTTCCCGAGCGACTTACCCGGGCGACAACGCCGGGCCTACGTGGTTTCAGTCAAACGATTAAGTGCCACCGTGGAGGGTTTTTTCGGGCGACATGTCGCCCGGGATAATTGTTTTATAAAATCACTAATTAAAATTGATGCTAGATTAATTAATTATTAAGCAAGTGTTTTAAATAATTTTAATTTTCAAATATAAATTTAATTTTGTCGGCTTGTGACATGTTTCCAGGGCGACATGTCGCCCGGGATACAAATACACTATTTTTTGGTATCATTTTCCCGGGCGACATGTCGCCCGGGAAGTGGCTGCAATAAAAAAAAAATTAACTTTAAGTCTGCAATTTTTTTTTGGGACTGCCTGCACAGCAGGCTATTTCTAGATTTTTTCCGGAATTTTTCTGGAAAAAATCTACCAATACTCAAACCTGTGTAAACCAATATA
>BQNB010116241.1:0-21399 GCA_026074375.1 Tanacetum coccineum
GGATTTAACACTTGTCGGCTTTCCTCTTACCTGACACATGTGGAAACTTCAATAAAGGTATGTACATGATATTTAGGCATTTGGGAACACTCCAAATGAGGTTTAGACTTAGAGATGAGCAAAAACAAATCCTCTTGTTTTTCTGTAAAATGCCAACTCAAAACTTTTATCAAATGCCTCTAGCTAAGGCCGAGACTTCTTTCTAAACCTAGTATGATCATATTTTCAACATACCAACAAGCAAAAATAATCATTTGACCTTAATCCAGATTACATTGTTCCTAATCACGTAACGGGTTTTACTCCCTTATTGGTCAAACTAAGTCAAAGGTCACTTTGCGTAAACGTATCCTTTCTCGTTATGGGATATGCTTTACTTAAGATGCAAAGCATTTAGCTTGTTTGAATCAAGATGATTTATGATCAAATCCATTATTGATTATCATGGATTAAAGTCTAAATGACTAATTAAGTTTGTGGTATTTGGAAGTTAATTATACTTTGACTTTTCTCACTTCCATACAAATGGTTTAGCAAACTCACAAGTATTTCTCACATGTACAAGTCCACACTTATTATACATAATCCTTCTACCCATTCTTCCTAATCACCTTTTTACCCAACAAGTAATTCAATCTCTTCCACACACACTTCAAACATCCTCTTCCTAAACACTCCCATAATCACATATGCCCACTCTTTCATCTCTTATTGGCAATGTGATTATTTACCCAAATCAATCATTTGATTTCATCCTTATCTTCAAACCTTCATACACATAAACATTCACCAAATAAACCTTAAACCTTATCCTCAACAATGCGAACTCACATTCCCTCACACAATGTACTATCCTTGTACTTGCTGTACTTCTATGTCTCCCACATTCAAACAATATATCTCATATCTTTTCAAAACATTCTCCACCACATATTCACTATTTACCTTATTCTTCATACAATTCAAATGACACACACTCACACACACTCTTATCTTAACCCTTGATCAAGTCATGTCATCAATCTAAGTTCCCACACTCTTCTCCTCTCCACCCTTAGATTGCTTTTCAAACTAACACAACAAACACACTTTCACCTCTACCCTTGATCAAGCCACCTCATCAATCCAAACTCCCTTATTCTCTTATTAACCATTGGATTGATGCTTCATCTTAAACAAACACAACCTCTTTCACAAATACTCTCTTCTTACTCACACAACAAGCATACCTCTCTCTCTCTACCCTTGATCTTGCCACTTAACCAAGTGTCCTCTTCACATCCTCACCCTCCATTTTAAACTAAGATCGATAGGATCCTTTTTATTACATCATGAAAACTCACACATAACTCATTCATCCCTATCCAACATATGTGTAGATAAATTTAAAATTTAAATTTCAAATCTTTCCCCTTTCTCTCTAAGAAAGAATATTCTAAGAATATTCTCTTATACCCTAACTAGAAATTTAAAATCTTTAGTTGGATCCTAACTAAGCTAGTTAGACTTTGAGGAATACCCAAAATATCCCTTTCTTATATTTCTTTTCTTTCTTTTCCTTATCGGATAAGCAAAACACTTTTAATACTTCACAAACATTTTTATCAAATGGCTATTTAAGTTGGTTGACCATGAGCATAAGAATGATTGAAAGGTCATAGCGTGAAGTACAATTGGAGGTTTAACAAGTACATGTATTTAAAACGCCAAGTCCCGAAGAAAACAACTTCGGGAGATTGGCGCGCTGGCCACGTGTTGGAGCGTGGGCAGCGCGCCAGATACGAATGGTTTTTTAACAATTTGTGTTCCTTTCCCTATAAATACCCACCCTTAGCCTTTGTATTCCTCAACTCTTGCAAACATTCTTTTCTCTCTTTTCTCTTCTCTAATCCTCTAAGTCTAAACATCAAGTGTTCTTAATCTCCTCCTCTATCATCTTTTTTTTGGAACGACAATTTGTGGCTACATGTACCCTAGCCCAGAAGGCGTAGCGAGCCCACACAACCAGGTTGGGTCCTGCCCAAAAGGCAATGGTACCCTTCCCTTTACACACGCGGGAGGAAACCCCTATCGCCCTAGACAAGACTCAAACATGAGACCTTGCCTAGGAGGGTAAAACCTCCATACCATTGGACCAAATGCCCGTTGGTCCTCCTCTATCATCTATTGAAGAACACACATCTCTACAAGAGAACCACACAAGTGCTTAATCCACACTTGTGTGTTTTGTCGATCATACACTTTCTTTAGAATCGAGTCTCTAGGCTAGGTTAAGACTTGGTTCAACCATCTATCTTTTTAGACAATCGAGTTGTAAGAGAAGTCTTATATCCATAGGATCAAGCCTAAATCATTAGGGATCTAGTTGGGGTTTGATAAGCTTCCAAGGGAAAGGCTTCTAGAGTTATAAGTTAAGTCAAATCACGGGTTCTTAGTGGTGGATTTCGAGGGCAGAATACCATAGGTAGTAACTCTTCTGTGTGAGCGCCGAGCTTTGTTGAAAGTCGGTAGAGTTAAATTGTAATACGGTTTGTAGTACACCATAAGCATTATACGAGGAATAGTATCAGTGTCGTGGATTCACAACTGAACGTACGAAAGGACTAAACCCCCATTCCCGAACTAGTATATATCATGATGTCTCTTCTTCTCTCTTCTTTCCTCTATCTACTTATTGTTCTAATTGCAAAGTAGATTTGTACACCACTCAGCTCTTTCGAGGCTTGAAGTTTTATAAACTTCAAAGAAGTCAAGAAAACCGTATTTACCCCCTCTACGGTTATACAAACCTCATACCTCGTCGTGTGCTTATTCTATGAACATTCATAATGCTCGGGAAGAGCTACATAACTTCGTGGATGTAGTTCATCGTATGCTAACCACCATTCGTCTTGACATTGTCAAGCTCGTCGCTTCCATCTTTGTTTGTTTTCTTCTTTATTTATTTTCTCACTCGCGGATGAAACACATCAAGATATGTCACCTTTTCCTTCGGGACAATGTCCAAAAAAGGAAACATCTCCATCGAAAAAGTTCCATCTGAAGATAACATCGTCGACATTCTTTCTTTACCCCTCAAGCGCGAATCGTTCAATTATCTTCGTCTAAGTCTAGGAAAGATGGAACACATTCCGTAAATCTTTCTCTTCTTTTCTACTAGTCTCGATTCTAGTCTATTTTCTATTTTATGCGTCGTGACAACTTAATTACTTCATCTGAAGTACCTTAAATATTTTTAATTAGCAAAATGCAAATGAAAATGTCACTCCTTTCGCAAAATTCGTCAAAAATAAAGCCTAAATCACCCCTCCTGTTGGCGGCCCCCAGATTTATTCAGGCGGCTCCCTGATATATATAGGACCGCCGACAACAAGCTTGTAATACCGTTCATTCTTTTCTAAATCCATAACCAAACTCTCCTTCTCTTTTGCTGCTATGAGTTGACATTTACTCTACACCCAAACCTCATTAACTATTATTCACTCTTGTTGATGATTACTAGTTTTAGTACATCTTCAAACCAACAAGTTGAAATGAAAAACGAGTCTTGAGTCATCCACCGAGTCATCATCATAAGAAGATTCACCATGTAATCCTTCACCGCCAACATAATCATAACCTAATAGTGACTTATCACTACTACAACCCATAAAGGATGAACTACCTTTCACAAAGCACAAACCTATGCCCAATATCTCTCTATAGATCAATGGGTCATCCTCATATCTCAACTCATATAAGCATCGCTGCTTATGTTGTTAATAGTCAAGTGAATTTCAAAATGAAACGCGTCTCATTCTCAAACTCAATCCTTACAATCACTATACTCACAATCTATCACTACACAATAAATCCCCTTACAAACAAATCTTGGTCCTCACATCTCGTAAACATCTTCTCTTACCTCAAATGGCCTTTTCACTTCTAAAGGGTTCTTATCACATTCAATTGTCTTCTTGCTTCTAACAATCTTCCACTTCTGATAGTCGCTTAACTCTAATGGTCTTTCTACTTCTGACGTTTCTTCTCACTTCTAAACGTTCCCTTTCACTTCCAATAAGTCTTCTCACCTCTAACGTTTCTTCTCACTTCTAAATGTTTCTTCTCTCTTCTAATAGTCTTGTTACTATTAAAATTCCTACTATATCTCTTGACAACTTAATTATTTCATCCGAAATATTTAAGTAATTTGCGAAATGCAAATGTCATTCCTTTGCAAAACTTTCCACTTTCTAGAAAGTGAAGAACATAAAGAAGATATTCAATCTTCAAGTGTTATTGAGTCATCACATTGTTACGTCTCTCATTATTCTTCCACCATCAAAGAACTACCACCTTATTTCACATACCCACCTTTGTTCCTCAACATTGACAACCAACAAAACACCAAACAAATATTTGAATTCCCAATCTTCCACCTTTGTCTCGATAAGATCACATGCACATTAATTATTAGTGCATACGATGTATCAATTATTTCTAACAACCTCTTGTCAACACCTTCATTCTTTAGTCTTACTCATCCTTCACCACCTTTTAGCTTAATGAAATCATCTTCATTCACATCCAAGAGCATATCGTCTCCATCTTTATCTTATTTTTTTCTTTTAAAGTATATATTTTGGCATATCTCTCTAAGATATTGAGTGACACTCATCTACCTTTAGAATGTCATTCTCATAATATTTGTGTGTCAATCAATAAACGATTCCCATTCTCGTTAATTAAAAGTTGGTCGAATCTTAGTCCTTAAACATACGTCTTGAGTCTTTTTATTTTATCATTTAGGTTCTTGATTTTAAAATAATGATTGCAAGTGTCTAGTTTTTAACTCTCTTTTAAAGTGTCATACTTTAGAATACTAACACCTAAAAATGCATGTCTAGTTCCCCACTAATGTCTTGTGTTCTATTTATATTGTGAGATCTTTTCGATCATCTCTCGCTAAAACACCTAGCTAGCGAGCTAGAGTTTAAAAGAATGGTTGCATGTGTCTAGTTTTTACTTCTTTTTTCAAGATGTCATATTTTAGAATAATAACACCTAAAAGTGCATGTCTAATTCCCTGCTAATATCCTGCTATATATATATGCAATTGTCTACTAACTTTGTTTTGTAGCACGCATTTATATCTTGATTCCTTGGTGCCCCAAACAAGGGAGAGCATACACCGAGGGGGACCATATACCAAGGGGGACCACTTGCAAGCGTCCCACTCATTTAAATTGCATTCATCGAACTTCTTGAGCATCAATGGTAATTTATTTTATCTATGGATCTGTTAGAGTAAATATACAAGGAATGTAATTATCATGGGGGTAAAATAAGCAAGGGAGAGCTAGAAGATATGTGAGTAAATAAAGTGGAGTTAGTTAAACCATGATGATAGAAGACTTTACTGGGATGATGCAAGCTCACCTTTATAGGAAGATAGGATCTGGGATCGTCAAATACAATGAAGGGTTCATCCATACTCCAAATACTTCACTTCCTCTACTTCAAAATCACCTTCAACCTTCAGGTTTCTTCTCATACTTTCAACTTATATACTTGAAGTACCTACATTCCTATCATATCTTCTTTTCATCTCTCACGACCTCTTCTTAATTATCCAAGAAACATAAAATCACCTTCAACCCAACTTCTTATTTTCTTACTACTCTAACCCATATACTCGGAGCACCTACCTTTGTCTTATTTCTCCAACCTATACACTCGGAGAACCGACCTTCTTCTCATATACTCCTCTGATTTCTTATGACCTCCTCTTAACTATTCAAGAAAAAAATCACCTTCAACATTTATTTCTCAAGTCTTTTTCCTTATACCTTCAAACTATATACTCAGAGCACCCACCTTTTTCTAATTCCTCCAACCTATATACCCAAAACACTTACCTTCTTTTCATACCTCCAACCTAAATGCTCTAACCTATATCCAAGAAACACCTTTTTTGTTTCGACAAAAGGGGGAGAAGGAATGTAAACGAGTAACTTTTAAACTTTTTTATGTTTTATAGTTTACATATTTTGTCATCATTAAAAAGGGGGAGATTGTTAGTGCAAATATTACGATATTTAATATATACATTCTCTTTATGTTTTGTTGACGACAAACATGTAACTTGTAAAACATAACGTAAAGTTCATAAGTTACTCGTAGATGTATACTTCAACTCACGGATATCTCACCATCCCTATACACCATAACTCATAGATATCTCACCATCCTTATCCACCACAAGTATACATTTATCAACTCGATCTCGACATCCCGAGACTCTTATTCATATGGGCTTCACTAGTTGGACTGGGC
This sequence comes from Tanacetum coccineum, assembly GCA_026074375.1. Taxonomy (NCBI): domain Eukaryota; kingdom Viridiplantae; phylum Streptophyta; class Magnoliopsida; order Asterales; family Asteraceae; genus Tanacetum; species Tanacetum coccineum. Next base: position 6,316 of record BQNB010116241.1, read on the forward strand.
CAAGCAAACAGGCTAGCCCATTAAGACCCAATAGAGTTTGGCCCATCAAGGCCCAATAAAAACTTCTAGAAGATGGAGGGAAACTAGTGAATTCAAATTTGAATTAAGCTTCTAGAAGATGAAGGGAAACTAGTTGGTGCATGCTTTTATCTAATCACCCTATTATCCATTAGACAAAAGAGACTTCTCCAAGTCAAGGCTCTCCTATAAAAGGCCAAGTTTTTCTTCCCCCTCCTTTTGATGAAAAACCCACGGCTCTACCATTACCAACACATAGAAATTTTTTCTTCATCTTTGATCATGGTTCTAGCATAAGGCATGGATCATGGTTACTTTCTATGTTAGTTCCACTAATACCATGGGGTATTTAGTGAAGTATAGGATGTCTCTACATGGAAGTGATCATCATTGATTACTTATAGATGATGTAGTAGATTGCGTTGCATAAAAGTGATTACATTTGATCACTTGTATGTCATAGAGTAGATTCGATTTCTATATTGTAATTCTTATGTATTTCTGTAGATCCGGATAGTGTATAAATCCAGAAGTAGTGTTTGTGTTTTGTTTAGTATTTTAGGCCTCAAAATACATTGGTGAAATGGTAGATTGGTTCTAGCTAAGATTAGGACCCAACATTTAGCTTAGTGATGCACATTTTATTTTAAAATATATTTTGTTCAAGTTATAAATTTATAAAACTCGATTCACCTGGCAAACGCACTAACGAGCAGAGATCCTGATAGTAAGTAGAACAAAAATGGTAAATCCAAGGTCGTCCCAAGAGCTAAGTGTCAATTAGTTTTAATTTGAATTGTCACGTTTAAAGATGGTTTGAAGTTGTTTTATGAAAATAACAGGAAAGTAAATTATGAAAATTAAAAGTAATAGAAGATATTAGGGAGAAAGGCGTGCTAGCCTAGCCAATTTATTACTATCATTATAACTACATTTTCCTATGCAATGTTACACTATGTTTTCATTAGTGGTTTCTAAAGTCGACAAATCCGAATGGATATATTTAGTCTGTCTTATAATTCTTGCGATCCTGAATCCCCTGAAAGTCGCAACCATGTCATAGTGACTAATCCCAACTATCCCAAGAACTAGTCTAATAACCTATACAGATTATTAACCCTCTCTGAAATAGTTCATGTGCTTTTTAAGTATATTAAGTGATAGAGGCAGTAACTTGGTTAGTTCTTACACTAGGGTTAGGGTTCCAAACCTACCATAGTATCCCTTCTAATCCCATGTTTAATTGGTGATCTAATAATAGGATTAACATGATCTAAACCACCCGCGATACTACCAAAACCCAGGGGTACACGATAGTCAAAGGATATCCAATGAAACCATAATTTAACAGGAAACAAACATTATAATGATAGTAAATTCATGACTAGGCCAGCACTTGAAGCGCTTAGCCGCTCATAGCAACAACACAACAAGAACTAATAAAAGTAATCTTAGATTGAAAACTCATAATTCTTACAGAAGTGGATTATAACGATAGTAAATTCATGACTAGGCCAACACTTGAAGTGCTTAGCAGCTCATAGTAACAGCACAACAAGAACTAATAAAAGTAATCTTGGATTGAAAACTCATAATTCTTACAGAAGTAGATTATGAACGATTAAATACAAAAGTAAGATAAGTATGATCTCCCTTGGACTTCTGGTGGAATTCTTTGAGCTATGGAGGCCTTGTTCGCCCCTTGGAACTGTTGTAGAATGGTTGATGTTGAAGTCTCTGTATGAGGCCTTTATTTATAGGTTTTGAATATTTTACGGCGTAACCATATGAGGTGTTACACCGTAAAGTGCTAACGCGCCCTTTCCATATTACAAGCCTAAATATGTTACGGCGTAATCAACTGGGCACGTTACGCCGTAATGCTGACTCGGATGAGTCATCATTTCAAAATAACACTGTTACGGCATAAACCTTTAGTATGGTTATGCCATAATGTTGTAAGCTAATGTGTCTTGCTTTAATTATGTTACGGCATAACACTATCATAGAGGTTACGCCGTAACGTCTCGTAAGAATCCGTATCATCTTCATTTTTTCATCCATTTTCTGTGTTTCTTGTCACATACTTGCATTTTACCTGAAAACAACTAAATAATCGTAAATTTATTGAATTCAAGTATTTATAAGACAATTGCAAGTATTTTCGTGGGGAATTTGACACTAAAAAGTATCAAATATTGGATGTTATCAAATATCCCCCCACTTGACTTCTGTTTGCCCTAAAGTAGACCTGCTAGAATAGAATATAAAAAGATTTCTCTGATTTAACTCAAAGAAATGAATTTATAAAAGACTTATGCTAGAAACATCAAAGCCGAACACCTCACAAAAAAGGGATCAAAATTCACTCAACTCTCAACTTAGTCTAAGTGTTCATTTTTGGGGTGATCGCTCAACTGCACAATCATAGCATGTAGTCTATCATAAGCTTAAGAATTAAACAAATCTACACCAGTTAGAGTTAGGGTCTAAAAAATTCTTAAAGGCAACACGGGTGACATAACACAGTTTTATTGGGTGATATAAAGGGTTAAGATAGACATGGGATACATATTTAATTGGTGTTAAGATAGAAACACAAAACAAATAGTCTTATATAATCTAAGGTATCCATAACCGGCTACTGTCCATCTATAGTCTAAGACTTTGAGTGCGAAAATCTGATCATATCATCAATATGGGTTAGCTAATGATTTGCGGAGCATGCTAACCCATTCTTCACTAGGTGGATTATAGTTGCACCACCTTTATACTTTGGATGGATTATAGTTGCACCATCCCCAAAATCACTAGGTGGCTTATAGTTGCACCACCTTTTCTCTTCATTTTTTTAACAATACTCATGTATATAACATATCACAATCCCCCCACTTAAGATAAAAAGTATCGAAAGTGATAATACCAGGGGGTCTTCCATGATCAAAATGATGTATCATTAAAGTACGTGCCAATCTTCGAACCATTTTCCTGAACCATGGATTTAGGTAGCCAGAAATTTCAACACAAGGATAAATATAGACTACATGGTTGGCTAAGGCGAAATGGTGTCACGAAACATATAATAATAGGTGAAAACATAGATTGGCTTAACAAGGGTGATCTAGGGGTATCTTACACTAATGATGAGTGCAACAAAAGGGTTTTAACACAGGAGGTCGACAAGTCAGTGTATCAAGTCAATAAACACACACATAATGGCTATTTGGGTGAATTCCTAAATGTTGCCTTCTTGAACCATCTATTCCTGCTAATCAATTAGGTCTCAAAATGATGTACAGGCCAAGTTCTAAAGTCTACAATACTACCGGCACACTCAATATTTTGGTGGATTTTTGTATAATGAAATGAAAACGGAACATCAGGCTTAAACCTCACCAAGTAATAATAAAGGGTAATGTGCATTCGACAAAGATTAATTTTAGTTAAATAATAAAAACATGTCAAAAAATTTAAAATTGGTACCATTTTTTAAAGAAAACTAGGAAATTGAAGGCAAGAATAGGTCAAGTGATAATTCTACTCCCATCCGCCCACTTGTTTTGTACAATGTCCCTATTGTACATTAAGGAAATGAAATAAACATGAAGAGTAGAATTAGAACAAGAAACTCCCTTGAGCTTTGCTTCTGAACATATGAAATGTAATAAGCCGGTGGAGAAATTCAAAAAATCTCCATCTTAAGCAAGCTCATTTTCCCCTGTGATCACTAAAACAAACTAATAACATAAAATCGCTCAAAGAGAAATATACAAGAAATACAAACCTAACTCACTTTCTTAGGAATCACGGTTGCATTTAACATATGAAACAAGCCTTTTAAACCACTTGGTGGCCCAAGTAGACGAGTGAAGTCTCGTGAGGGTTTCCATAGAACATACACACAAAGTTCATTTAGATATGCAAGGTTTAGCAATGCGTTAAAACTTAATTTTAAGGTTTTTCAGAAAGAGGTTACAGCGTAACTCCGGTGGTTACGCCGTAATCATATGGTATTTTAAAATTTTAGTTTATAAGTTTACAACGTAACCATAAGAAGGTTTACGTCGTAATTGAATCGGTTACGGCATAACCAGGTATGTTACGCCGTAACTGCTGCTAAATCAGCAAATCTACCATAAAATTACGGGTCGAGTTGGTCTAAAAAGTTGCCTCCTAGCTACTAGAACCTGCAAAACAAAGTAAAACATGCAAACCAACTAATATGCCAAAAATGAAATTTATTAATAAAAAGACAGGTTGTCTCCTGACAAGCACTTTTGTTTATTAACGAGTCTTTAAGTTAGACTCATGCCCACTCTACTTTCATCTTGGGCGTCTACATCAAACTCTTTCTGGATTATTTCTCTGAACCTTAATCTGTTTTTTCTTTCGAGAGGTAAAGCATCGTCCACTTCTTTGGTCACACAAATAAAACTTTGTCCACCTTTAAATGAATATTTCTTAACTTTGAAGGTTTCAACCTGAACATTAGGTAGATCATACTTTTCAATTTATATTCCCATTTCATCAGGTTCCTCGTGTTCTAATCCATGGTCATGCCACCAATATGTGCTAACTCTATGGACATCTTTACATTATTCCCATATCTTATCAAGCATATGTCCTTTTTTTCCTATCCTAAGTTCATATTAATATGCTAATTGATCAATTTCTAAATCAAACACCCATTTATAATCATAAAAACTCCTAGAAAGTAGGTCCTTTATAATCCCCGATTCGTCTCGATAACATTCAATTAACCATAACTTAAGTAATGCTTTTTTACAGGTTCACTTATCTCAGCATGTCCAACCTTAATTAATGTCCACTCCTTAAAGGTGTAGTCTTTGGGTCTAGGGTTGTTAGATTCTTGAGATGAGGTTCCTGGTGCGGGACTAACATTGCACCATTCGACATATCTATCATCCCAAACTATACTATCAGTTTGATACTTCCCGTATTTTTCTAAAAGGTAGTCAAGAAAGGATAATCCTATTCTCGTTATGTTCTTTCTTTCATTATCATAGTTGCAGTACCAAAACCTTAAATTCCCGACCCTAGATACCCTATAGATTCCCCCTCCCCATCGCATATACTTTTGGTGGGGTCACAGGTTGGCGACATCTTAGTCTTTTCGTTGACAGTCTGCTTAATAGGTTTACAAAAATGTACCCTAGGGGTATGTTGATATAGCTTAATTTTCTTTTTCTTACTGCCTTGATCGTGTAAACTATCATCAGGCGACCTATTACGTAAGTTTCTTGATTGATTATTGCTACATGCGGGAGATTGAGGTCTATTATCTAGGTTAGATTTTATCATAAAAAATTTCTCGGTAGGAGTTGTGAAATTATGATCTTTTTTCTCCATATCATAGCTAACCCTATTATAACACCCCATGTTTTAGGGTCATTGTACAACGTCAATAAATTCACTATTTATTTTTAGTATTGTACGCGTTTGCTTTCAAATCGTAATCGTTAAGTTAAATCGCGTAAGATTCCCCGCCCTTATTGCCATATTCAAAATCGTAAACCTTAAGTAACCAATTCGCTAAGCCTAACAAACATCATCTTCAATGTAAACGGGTCCAATCAAACAATTCCCCTATTCCCCCCATCACTCAAGCAAGTGTTACAGTACATTATTCTTGCAGCCTCCATACCACTTATAACTCCTTGCTTCATTATATTTTTTCATTCGGTTACGTTAAACCCCCTCCGGTCTCACGCTTACCGCAACTCTTTAACATTACATTTAAGGCCCCCCCCATACCCCCGGCCCCGGCAAGCAACCCCACCATAACCCCCCCTATCTATTACCACCCGACCCTCAACCAACCCACACCACCACAACTTTACCCAATACTAAAAATTACCAATATATCATTCTTATTATATACTTGTTAAACCGGATATAGAGTGAAAAACACTAAGAAAGATATTTAATTTAAAGCTAACACATGTATAAACAATTACAAGCAAACTATCTTACACACATGCCATTCTTTCACAATTCTATGCATTTTCTTACATAAAAACCATAATTTCTTACAAGCTAGTCATTCATATTTATCCAATGGTTTAAGTTAGAGTACCAATAGCTAGTTAAAATCTTGCTATTTTTTTTATTTTAAGGCTATTATGCAGTAAAACATACACATTCATTTTCATAGTGAAAAACTTCACCTTTCCTCTATTTCTTTTGCTCTAACCCTAATGGGCCAAACTTAATAACCCATGGCCAAACTTAAAAACACACATACAATCCATAAAATTTTATTTACAACATATACAAGTGTTCCTACAACATATCTAAGGTATACCAAGAAGGTTTGAAGGCTTGGTTTAGTGTTTACAAGGGTTAAACAAGCAAGGATCAAGATTAGGGTTTTGTTGAAATTAGGGTTTTCTAAGTCTTGGAAGCTAGGGTTTGTTTGCTAAACAAGGGTTTAGATCATATTGTTCATCACCATACATCATATTAAGGTTACCTAAAAACCTTAATCTCTTTACTTTTGTGATTTTATGCATATATGATGTTTATGTAGTTAATCACCATCTAAGGACTTATTTACTTGTAAAAATAGATTTTTACAGTTGTTTAGGGTTTGGTAAACTCTTAGATATGATATATGGATCTTAACATCATGTTATAATGGATGTGTAAGTAATGTACAAGTATGGTTTATGTATAAAAAGTATATATAAACAAGTTACCTAAAAAGTGTATATATTAAAGTTCATGAACAAATGAGTATGTAAACTAATGGATCTTGTGATTTCTTGGACAATATATGGACTAATCATGGACTAGAGACCCTAAGGATGTAATACATGTGATATAAATGGTTATAAAGGACTTGCAACAAAGTGGTTAAACTAAAAAGTTATAAAAACAACTTTTAAACACATTTTGAGAAATTTATAAAAGTGGACTGTTAGAATTCGAATTTTAAGGCATCTATTTTATGATTTTATAAAATACTACATGTCACAAGGATCGTGGGCATGTAGAGAACTCGAAAAACCGATTTATAACGAAAGAGATACGCTAATTTTAAGTTATACGTTAATTAAACGCGTTATAAAGAAATTTTATAAAAACAAGTTATAAAATACTTCTGATATATAAGGTTTGTTATTTTTCTCAGATAGTACATATTTTTAGGATTCCAAAACAATAAGAATCGTAATTTTTCAATCAATAACGAAGGAGTTATGAATTTCACTACGATAATAAATACTTTTATAAAACTATTTTTATAAAAGTTTCTGTTCATCTCAGACATGAAAATTTTGAAAATATCATTAATATGATCGAACTTTTAATAACAAAGACGTGCTCGAAAGAATCATTAAAAACGGAGCTAAAACGAATAAGATACGACATTTACGGGTTTTACGATAACCAAATCTATAAAAATAAATTTATAAACTTTCATGAACAGTAAAAACCACTGTTCACCAGAGGACTAAAAATATGAAAATGTAATATTTTTATAACTCGTCTTAATACAAAAGCATGGACATAAGAAACGGGCTTAAAACGATAAAGTTACGTCGTTTTTACTAATGAAATGTTTATAAACGTTTTAACTTTATAAATACGATTTCACAAACGCAATTAGATGATACGACCTATAATGAATTAGGTTGCATTCGGGCGTTTTAGTGGCACATTTTCTATTCTGTGATATACGTTGTTATTCATTCACTCGAGGTGAGTTTATAGCCCCATGTTTTACTGTTTTACAATATACTTTACAACTTTTGGGGTGAGAACATGCTTGTTACTAATCTCATTTACATGATTGGTTTGAATTCATTACATGTGCATTGCATTCGTTTTACAAACTGGTCTGCATACTCAATTACTTATTTTGGGACGAAATACATTGCTTGTTTCACTTATTTTTTTGAAAACAAGGACATTACTTTACTTTTACCCAAATGATTACGGATTAGCTTAAGTGGATTGAACTGTAAATTACCTGGAGGGTGAGCGCGAATGTTATGAAATAGATCTATTCGGGTGTGACAGCCCCGTTCGGGTGACTAGCTATCACCGGGTAAACGAACGTTATAGCATGTCGGAGCACAATATTTACACGAACACGAACAATTACGGTGCCTTGAATAAAGTGGCATATATATGAGTCTACGCAGCAGTTTCATGAACTTAGAGTAATCGTAATCATTGTTTTATACACACAGGAATATTTACGTTGCCTTGAATAAAGTGGCAATACATACTTTGAACAATGGGGGTCCAACTATACTTAACTTTTTGTGACTATTTGGGGATAGAAATGGTCATGCATACTTTACAACTCTTTGGTTTATAACATTCATACATATGTTTTTGTGACTATTTGGGGATTTAAATGGTCATACATACTTTACGAACTTTGGTTCAACATTTATACTTAAACAAACCTATGAACTCACCAACTTTATGTTGACACTTTTTAAGCATGTTTTTCTCAGGTGAATTAGATGCTTGGCTTATGTGATGTGCATTGGAGTCTAAATAATTCAAGATTTCCTTTCAAACGACACAGTTAGAGGTCGTTCTCTCATGACTTGTGCAATGGTATTATGAAGTAACGCTCCCGGAAACATATTCCGCTGCGACCCATTTTTGGGGGTGTTACAGATTGGTAATCAGAGCCAAGGTTATAGAGAACTAGGTTGCATATTTTACCTAGACTATAACCACTTTCAACGATCATACTTTAAAAATATTTTTTTTACGGGACATACATACACTATTGAGTTGCATTAGTTGGTTATACTAGATGCTTTCATGATTGATATACGTGTTTATATTATAGTACGTATATTACTATGAGGGTCTTGCTTATATATACAAAGATGTGTTTACATTCTTTCATACATACTTTACAATTATTTATATAAGGGTTATTTATATAAATACTAGAACATTTCTTAAGGCAATGTAGTATTATAAACTTGTAGGTCCTAAAGATTATCAAACATTACTTTACCTTACACGATACCATCATTCATTTATGCCATGAGTGCATATTCATTTTTACCATACACCATCTTACATCACGTTTATCATCCATACTGTACGCATCTTGCATGGTTTCATATAAAGACGACTTATATAAACTTTTGCTCGTGCAGGTTATGGATGCACCAACTATTCCCGTCTCTGTTGATTCCTCTAAGGGAAATTTCGGAGATGCTATTGACATTGGTTTGGATGTTGACCACCCAGTACCCGTCGCTGCAGATGCTTTTCCTATAGTGACTATTGTTATGATACTAGCCAGTCTTGGGGAGGCTATTCGAGGCATTCATGTGTATTTGCAAGGGGTACCCATCGAGGAGGAGATGAGTACATTGAGGTTTAGGATGGGTATGGTCGAAGCATAGAATGCTTCTCTGCGTGGTAAGATTAGGACCATGGAAGCTATCGAGACAGTTACTCGTAGCCAAGAGAGGATGACTCGTAGGGAGATGGAGCGACAGTTGGCTTCAGTTCAGGAGTCACAGCAACAAGACCGAGAGAATTTCAGGAAGCTCCAGGAGTTAGTCACCAGTCAGCTCGAACGTCACCCATATACACCTTGTTTTAGGAATTATGTATTAGTTTGTATTGGAAGTTGTATCAAGAAAACTATGTAGTATCTTGGAGGGGAAAACAATGAAACCCACTATCTATCGAATTATCGTATTATGAAATTTTTTGCCAATTTTACTTTAATTCCCTAAATTAATTGTGCAACACACTCTCTCAAATATCATGAAATCATAACGTTATTTGACGAAAATGAGCAATGCATCGTTAATCCTCAATTATACGTAGCTTGATCACCTATGTATAATTCAGGAAGGACCATGCCTATGATGAGAGTAGTCACCATAAAACTTCTTGTCAAGAGACAATTTTCTATTTATATCAAGTTGTGCGTGCGTATTCATAAAATGTAATCATCACGAAGAACCAAACTAACAATAATAATCACTAAGTAAACTCTTACACCACCATAGGTATAAATTCGTTATCACTCTAAGAAAGATGTTATAACTGACGCGTTAAGCCAAAGGGAATGAAAAAGCCGCTAGAAGTCGAGCCTTGGTCACAACAATTAATATTAAACCAACGTCACTAATCTTGAACGCGCAAGATAAAGCAATTTAGAAGGGGAATTCAAACGAGTTACTAAGCATGGTAACGAAATATTCGAAAGACATAAATAAAAATAACAAATAGATTTGTTGCCACAACACGCATTTATTATCTTAGAAATAAGATTACATAAGGACATAAAGGAAATACAAGTTTTATTACAACCCTCCCCTAGCAATAATATCTATTCCTTCCAAAAGAGATCCACGCCGATAGCAAGAACGATGAGGGGCACGAGAATCGCTAGAATAAAGGCCAGATACTGAAATTCTTCTTCGTATGGGACGTAGGCAAGATAAATGCCGAGTGCTACCGCGCTCGCCATCGCCAAGAGTGTGATGATATGCAACATTTTGAGAGGTTTGGATAAGAGAAATGTAAGTGAAAGATTAAGTGTTGTATGGAGAAATGAAGGGTAAAAATTTGGTATTTAAAGGGAGGAAGTAACCGTTAGGGTTACTGTTCATAGCCGTTGGGACACTGTTCACGACCGTTGGGGTTACTGTTCACCTATAAAAAAAAATCTCACACACACCTCTTCATTAACACCATTCCGGAAGGCAACTCAAACTGAATTTTGGGACGAAATTCTTTTAACAGGAGGAGACTATAACACCCCGTGTTTTAGGGTCATTGTACGACGTCAATAAATTCACTATTTATTTTTAGTATTGTACGCGTTTGCTTTTAAATCGTAATCGTTAAGTTAAATCGCGTAAGCTAAAAATTATCATTCAATGTAAACGGGCATCAAACAATTAAATGTTTACATCAAGCAAGTGTTAAGTAATTATTTTGAGTATAATTATTAACTTTGTTCATTTTATTTTTATTGGTTACGTAAAGTGGTTACGTTTCGCAATTAAATACATTTAGGCATACCCGGAAGCACCAATACCTATCTATACTCAACCAAATACCCACAATTATACCCAATACTTAAAAATTACAAAATATCATCACTTATATACATGTATAACCGGATATAGAGTGAAAAACACAAGAAAGATATTTATTTTCAAACTAACACATGTTATAAACAATTACAAGCAAACTCTCTTACACACCATGCCATTCTTACACACTTCCATACATTCTTACACAAAACCCATACATTTCTTACAAGCTAGTCATTCATAATTTAACCATGGTTAAGTTAGAGTAACCAATAGCTAGTTAACTCTTGCTATAAAAGGCCTACTATGCAAGTAAACATACACATCTCATTTTCATAGTGAAAACTTCACCATTTCCTCTCTTTCTTTTGCTCTAACCCACGGCCAAACTTAAAAACACACATACAATCCATAAAATTTTATTTACAACATATACAAGTGTTCCTACAACATATCTAAGGTATACCAAGAAGGTTTGAAGGCTTGGTTTAGTGTTTACAAGGGTTAAACAAGCAAGGATCAAGATTAGGGTTTTGTTGAAATTAGGGTTTTCTAAGTCTTAGAAGTTAGGGTTTGTTTACTAAACAAGGGTTTATATCATATTGTTCATCACCATACATCATATTAAGGTTACCTAAAAACCTTAATCTCTTTACTTTTGTGATTTTATGCATATATGATGTTTATGTAGTTAATCACCATCTAAGGACTTATTTACTTGTAAAAATGGATTTTTACACTTGTTTAGGGTTTGGTAAACTCTTACATATGATATATGGATCTTAACATCATGTTATAATGGATGTGTAAGTAATGTACAAGTATGGTTTATGTATAAAAAGTATATATAAACAAGTTACCTAAAAAGTGTATATATTAAAGTTCATGAACAAATAAGTATGTAAACTAATGGATCTTGTGGTTTATTGGACAATATATGGACTAATCATGGACTAGAGACCCTAAGGATATAAAACATGTGATATAAATGGTTATAAAGGACTTGCAACAAAGTAGATAAACTAAAAGGTTATAAAAACAACTTTTAAACACATGTTGAGAAATTTATAAAAGTGGACTGTTAGAACTCAAATTTTAAGTCATCTATTTTATGATTTTATAAAATACTACATGTCACAAGGATCGTGGGCATGTAGAGAACTCGAAAAACCGATTTATAACGAAAGAGATACGCTAATTTTAAGTTAAACGTTAATTAAACGCGTTATAAAAGAAATTTTATAAAAACAAGTTATAAAATACTTTTGATATATAAGGTTTGTTATTTTTCCCAGATAGTACATAATTTTAGGATTCTAAAACAATAAGAATCGTAATTTTTCGATCAATAACGAAGGAGTTATGAATTACGCGAGTTTACGATAATAAATACTTTTATAAAACTATTTTATAAAAGTTACTGTTCATCTCAGACATGAACATTTTGAAAACATCATTAATATGATAGAACTTTTAATAACAAAGACTTGCTCGAAAGAATCACTAAAAACGGAGCTAAAACGAATATGATACGACATTTACGGGTTTTACGATAACCAAATCTATAAAAATAAATTTATAAACTGTTATGAACAGTAAAAACCACTGTTCACCAGAGGACTAAAAATATGAAAATGTAATATTTTTATAACTCGTCTTAATACGAAAGCATGGACATAAGAAACGAGCTTAAAACAATAAAGTTACGTCGTTTTTACTAATGAAATGTTTATAAACGTTTTAACTTTATAAATACGATTTCACAAACGCAATTAGATGGTGATGTAGCTATATAGAATTATATATGGTAGTAGTTATTCAAAATGCTTAGTACTCATACGACCTATAATGAATTAGGTTGCATTCGGGCGTTTTAGTGGCGCATTTTCTATTCTGTGATATACGTTGTTATTCATTCACTCGAGGTTATCATTCACTCGAGGTGTGTGTTATCTCGCACCCAGGAGAGAGAGATATAGAGAGAGAGAGATATATAGAATACTTTACAACTTTTGGGGTGAGAACATGCTTGTTACTAATCTCATTTACATGATTGGTTTGAATTCATTACATGTGCATTGCATTCGTTTTACAAACAGGTCTGCATACTCAATTACTTATTTTGGGACGAAATAACCATTCGCTGTATCCCTTATTTTTTTTGAAAACAACGGACACATTACTTTACTCCTCCCTTTTTCCCAAATGATTACGGATTTAGCTAAGTGGATTGAACTGTAATTACCTGGAGGAGTGATGCATCGCGAATGTTATGTTATAGTCGCACTATAGCCCCCCGTGTGACAGCCACGTTTCGGGTGACTAGCTATCACCGGAGTTAAAACGACTCGCTCTCGCGCCCGCAGACGCTCGCCAGAATGTCGCCCCGGACAATATTAACCATTTGAACAGAAACATTTACGGATGCCTTGAATAAGTGGCATATATATGAGTCTACGCAGCAGTTTCATGAAATTAGAGTAATCGTAATCATTGGCTTTTACACATAGGGAATATTTACGCTGCCTTTGGATAAAGTGTCAATACATACTTTGAATATTGTGGGCCAACTATACTTAACGTTTTTGTGAATTTTTGGGGATAGAAATGGTCAAGCATACTTACAAATCTTTGGTTTATAACATTTCATACATATGTTTTGGTGATATGTGGGGATTAAATGGGTCATACATACTTACGACTTTGGTTCAATCATTTATACTTAAACAAACCTATGAACTCAACAACTTTATGTTGACACTTTTTAAGCATGTTTTTCTCAGGTGAATTAGATGCTTGGCTTATGTGATGTGCATTGGAGTCTAAATAATTCAAGATTTCCTTTCAAACGAGAGGTCGTTCTCTCATGACTTGTGCAATGGTATTATGAAGTAACGCTCCCGGAAACATATTCCGCTGCGACCCATTTTTAGGGGTGTTACACCTATCATTATCGATTCCTAAAGAAATATCTTTATCAAAAACATCAATTTCTGCATGAATGGTTGCCAAGAAAGGCCTGCCTAGAGTTATTGTCTCATTAGGAGTCTTATCGATAATTATGAAATCTGAAGGAAATAAGAATTTATGAATTCTAACTAGAATGTTTTTAATTATACCTAAGGGTGCCTTCTTCGTCATATCTGCCATTTCAACAAGCATATTGGTGTTCCTCAGATTGGCTAGTCTTAAGTACTCAAATGTGTTCCTAGGCATAACATTTACACTAGCACCTAAATCAGCCATACCATAAAAGTTAAACTTACCAATAGTGCAAGGAAGTGTGAAATTCCCTGGATTTAGCTCCTTAGGTGGCAATTGGCACTGTAGGACCTTGGTTGTCCTTTCCTCTTCATTTTGAGCTCCCCAAAAGTCAAATACTCCGTGTAGATTGTTAAGCTTACTTGAAGAGATAGGTCTATGTGGCGTCTCATGATCAGTATTAACCACTTTGCCTCGCCTGGTATATAAGCTAGGAGCTCTATTGGTTGTCATAGAATGGAGTTCCTTGGTTAATTGCTCGATTTGGGTTTCTAGGTTTTTAAGAGAGGCGCTCTGGTTCCTAGTGTTAATCTTTGCATTTTCTTGGAGTTTCTTAATCCATTTTTCCATTTTGGCGCTTCTTTGTGCTGATTCTTCCTGATGCTTATTCATAAGCTCTTCTAAGCTTGGTCTCTTCTCCTCATAAGGTGGTCAATTATCTATACGAGTGTAGTATCCCGGTGGACCTACACGAAACTTGGCTCCATTACTTCCGTGTAAAGGAGCGGGGCGCCTAAATTCACCATACTTGACATCTTCCACCTGTTCGTCTTCCTCGTTGCGAGGACATTCTTTGTCAATGTGAACTCCTTCACAGATTTGACATCCAACTTGCATCGCATGAACATTTTATTTCAGCTTCTTCATATCGCATCCCATGTTATCTAGTTTACTTACAATTGCAGCAAGTCCATCAGTATTATTGTTGCTGCTAACATTCCTACTTGATGTCCCATCGTGCCAC
>BQNB010116242.1:0-21399 GCA_026074375.1 Tanacetum coccineum
GCATCTCATGACTAGGACAAAACTCTTGTATCATCATAAACTTAAAGTCATTCCATGACATACTAACGGCAACTTCTTGGCTTAGCGTGCGGATTTGAGAGTTCCACCACGTTAAAGCCTTACACAAAAATGAACCAGCAGTGTATTTCACTTTTTGGTCAACATTACAACCACTCATATCATGCATAGACTCCATTTTCTTAATCCAACGAGTAAGAACAACAACACCTCCCTTAGTATCATATTCCTTAGGGTTACAAGCTAAGAACTCCTTATATGAACAACCTACCCGGTTGCTAATTACTATCACATTCCCAACATTCTCCTGATCATTCTCATTAACCACATTACCATTCTGGTTTCTAACATTTCCTCGGTTACTAACCTGAGCTAGCAATGGCGGGTAAGAGGTTCTGCAATTGTTGGGCAATGATCATCGAGAAGTTGGGTGCTCCCCTATTGGCTCCCTCTACATTCCCATTGACTCCCTCTACACCCCCCATTAGCTCCCAAACCCTGGTCATTTCCTTGACCATGTGGGATTTGGTTTATCAAATTAGCAACACGCATTCATCATTACCTTCCCTAGGTCTTCTACCCCTTCCACCTCTACCAACCGATACACCTGTTCCCCCTCTTAATGATTCGCAGCAGGCTGGCCAGCACTTCGGTCCTCATTACCATGGGCATTAGCTATACGATGGAGAAAATAGGGCAAACGTTAGGTAGGCATGAAGACGTGCATATATATAATAATCTTAACTATAATATATAGAATATACAACACACACCACCCAATCGTGTCAACAAAAATCGATTTGTGTTGAACAACATTACTAATATGAGTGATTTGTGATACGTTTATAACTACATTGGCCACCGTACTTATAACATTCGCAATCCTTTCCTAGTCATGATCAATTAATGAGGCTCAACACATTTCAATGACTGACATAACTAAAGCACCAAATCGGCGAACTACTATAAAAGTAAAACAAAATCCAAACATCGTGACATAACGATACTATACCGCAACTAAATGATGGATCTTAGGTTATAGTCTAGGCCAATCCACCTAGTTCTCTATAACCTTGGCTCTGATTACCAATCTGTCACACCCGACAATGGCGGAAACTCGGGAATGCAACATAATGATCAATCATAACACAAGATTACTTAACACCCTAATTTAAAAGCAGGATCCGGGACCAACATGTGGTGTTTATAATAAGTACAACATCAAAAAATTATAAGAACACTCAAAAAAGAGAGTTATAAAAACATTATCCATGCAAAGAAAGATCAGAGTGCACGCAATGGTCCCAGACATAAAGATTAACAAGGTACAATATTCAAAAAATATAAAAACATTATTTTAGAGAGAAGGATATCATGTGCTTTTTACAAAAATCATATACTAAGCGAAATTTTCTCCTCGTCCCAAGCTCCCACGTCCTTTAAGCTTTTGATTACCTTAGATAAAAATTCAAAAATTCAATGAAAACGTTTGACTGAAATTCATAGGTTTATATAGACATAAAGTTAAGAACCAAAATATTAATCATCGAAAAAGCACTTTGTGATCAAACCAGTTTTAATTAAATTAATGCATTAAGCTCGTGACAACCGATCCCTTTGACGAGATAAAAATGTAGTTTGCCCCAAAAGATTAGGTATTATTCTATATACCTATAACATCTCAGATAATATATTTGTTGCAAGTGGGTGTTCTAAAAGGGTTCAAACCCCGGACGAGGAGATCATCCTATAGGCCAAAATTTATTACTATTACCATAGCTCTACCCACCACAGAGTAGTTAACGGTTAACGATATTAGGTCTTGCATAGGTACTCAGCATTAAGCCTATATTCGGTCCCCATGCGATATTGAAAACAAATTGTGTTTAATTTAAAAAAACAAGCAGTATCTCCCTCGCGGGTTTTCAAGAAACAAAGTAAAGTAGTAAAGGCGACTATGAACTCACCGAGTTAGAAGATCAAATGAAAAACCCCTGAGAAAGGAAAGACCCTAACGATTATCTGGGACCTATAAAGCAAGTCTCGACTTAGAATTATAAATGAAATCATATAGTAAAAATAGTTTATACAATACTATAATAAATCCAAAAGGAACGCATTAGCACCAAGACTTAACCAAGTATATTCATCTCCAAGTGGGTACACAACCTGCACTTATACCTAATTGAGTGTCTACTAAGTTTTGCTTAAGGATTCTTATCTCATTATTATGTGGTCACGCTTTTATTTCTCAAGAAAAGACGTAAAAACCATGTTGCTGAATTTTAGTCATCTTTACACCATCGTATCTCTTACCCTATAAAAGATACAAGGATGGGGTTCTCACCCCTGGAAAGATACTTAAGTCTAGTTTCCAAATCATAAACCATCAAATCAAGCATTTACCAATCCACAGGAAATAGGGTTTTACTAACCATAACACAAAACAGAAATTGACACTGAATTATCTATCGTGTTTACGGTTACGGCCAAAAATCCTATACCTATAATAGTTATAAAGTTGAATCCAAAAGAAGAGAAAAGCTTATGATGTCTAGTGTCCTAAAGAAAAGTTTTAAAACTAAAGTTATGTACCAAGAACTGGAGCAAAATACATATTCCCAACAGCAGCTCCAGATTTGACCTTATTCCGTAAAAAAGTCATATCTCCCTCATCCGGAATCGATACAAAACCGCCAATTCATCACATGAACCTAAGACCTATATCTATTCAACCATGTCTTTTATTCATAAGACCCTAAGCTAAAAATTTGAGAAAAACCCACGTTATGCTCTAAGACGCAGAAAACGTCCCTAAATCTACTTCTAATCTCAATCCAAACACCTCCAAATCATCAATTGATCCATCACAAGGCCAAAATACATCAATGTAACATATCTCATATCTATTATACTTCACTTACACTAACTAACCAAGATTAACCATAAAAGGTACTTGCATGTTTATAAAAATCAAAAATCAAGAACATGCACTTAACAAAATCAAAACAAAGCATAAGAGGGTTTAGGAAAAATACTTACAACTACTAGGAATATGATTAATTGAGAAAACACGAACCCTAGGTGGGTTGTGCCTTCTTGTCGTGGCCACCAACAACAAAACCAATCAAACCCTAGCTTTTATTACTCAAAAACTTGCACAAGCCCTAGATTAAACACCCTTGATGCTTCAATTAAACCAAAACTCAATAAAATATTGAAAAAACATGAACTTGAGAGAAAACCTTGGATTGGTTGATTTCTATTGGTAAGGGATGTTAAGGATTAGTATAGGAGTAATTTGGGACTAATAGGAATGAATTTGGGGAGATTTGATGAAGGTTTTTATGGGTTTTTTGTTAAGTTTTGTTCGATCACAGAAGAGAAGAAGAAGAGAGTGAACCATTTTTTTGAGTTATCAATGTGTTTTATTGTTTTATAAAAGAAAGAAGGATCACTATATGGAAGATTCACTAGAATAAAATCACATAAATAAAAAAAATAAGGGAAGTGTGTTTGGGTTGTATGTCTGGCCAAAATAAAGAGGGGGAAGAGTGGGCTTTGGCCCATTTTTGCGTAACTAATGATACCTATTAATCTGGGGCCTAATCACCTTTCCTAGTCCGATACTTTTTCTTATATCGTGATTTTCGTCTCGGTGCAATTTAAAACACACAAAAAAAGACAAATAATATAAAAACAAAAATAATTAGCACTCAAAGCCCGAATACGGAGTCGTTAGATTTCTCGATTATAAAACGGATAAATTAAATTGTAGGATTCGCGAGGGTTTCAAAAATCAACGATTTTAATAAAAATCGATTAAGATAATAAAATGAAATAATTTAAAACTTTTAGAATTTAATTATAAATTTAGATTAAGTAGTAACCTTAAATACTGGGAATTTTTTATTAAAGATAATAAAAAATAAAGACGTTACACTTAAATGGATCAACTCCTAAAATCGGCTTAAGAATTAACATGAACGAGAAATGCGAATCCGCTAACGTAAATCAGCAAAGTTCCCTTTACAAAGAACAATGAGAACGAAATAATGAATTGAAATATGGACATTAAAAGACAGATTGTCACATTCACCACCGTAAGAAAAATCCGTGCCCTAATTTTATATTGCTTTAAAACTAGAGCTAGGCACTTTCATTATTATGAAAACGTACAGGTATCAATTCGGTTTATGGTGTTAAAATGTTAGAATATCCCTTTACAATGATGGCATATATGATAATATTGATTTATCAAGTGTTTTGGTGAATTTAAAACAAAACCACTAATAATGAATAATTTTAAACTATGTCTATCACTGATAAAAAGTGTTCATATTAGAGGAAAAATAGGTTCAAGAATCATATTTGTCGTTTTGAAATTTTTTGGTGATGGGTATGCATGTATAAAACATGTTGAAACTTGGGTTTACGGTTGTGATCGCAGAAGGTAAAAATTACAAATCTTTAGGAATCCATTATGTTAAACGAAGTTTAAATCGTCAAATCCCTTAAGGCTGATTAAAATATGATGTAATAAAAACATGTAATTTGAAAAGATAGGCAAGGGTGCATTATAACAATTAGTTATGGTTTTCCCAACAAAAGAGGGTGTGTAGAATCGACTCTTTACTTGAGAAGGACATATTGGTGTAACTTTAATAACACTTGTGAAATATTTTAAAAGTTTTCATAAAAGATTCATAAAATTTATACACAATCCTTATGAGGTGCTATAATCATTTCTGCTCGGGGTTTGAGAGGTTGAGGGCTTAGAACAGATAGTAAAACGAAGAATAGAACAAGTGATCGTAATCACCGTAATAGTAGGCAATGATGAGGGAACGAATTAATGTCGTGAGGGTCCTTAAAGGAAAGGATAAAATATAAGTGTTAGCGATAAGACAATAGGAAACAAGAAACTTATCAAGTCGTCAGTTCGTAAGACGGTCACGATCAGCACATTAAGTTCGCGCGGTTCCAATACACAACCGAAAAAGAAAAATCCATACAACAATTCCCGAATAAAAGGAAGTAAAGAGACAAAGTTAGCATTTAAGAGCGAGATCCAACATGTGTCCACACGAAAACATTTTCGAGTCAAAAGAAAGGCAAACATCATAACAGATGTACGTAAACCCATTCTTTCATAATTCATTATTTACATTTGGAGGCATCTCGGAGATCTACCAATGTTACTCAAAGAAGGTGGGTTCAAAATAAAGCAAGAAACTTAGAACTCTAAGTCCGTCTCACTGGGTATAATTAGACGAGCGGTCAAGGAGAGAAATGAAAGGAAAATGAGAACGAACGGTTTTTAAAGTCAGTACGTACCCACAAATGAAGATTTCCGTTCGAGAAAAGATAAGGGTACATATGCATGATGCCCCCAAATTGTACTACTTTTCATAACACACAAAACTGTTGTTTTTCCGAACTACGGGAAAAAGTAGTCATTTATCATATCTTAGGTGAATACTATTCAAGCCTTGCACTGGCTCCTTTCTAAATTATACAAAATGTGCATGCTTTGTTAGATTTAGGACTAGCAAAGCAATGCTCGGTTTCGTCAAACTAAGTATTATGTTTTCTTATATTTAAATTATAGTAAACAACCTATATTTTAAGATAAACTCAAAATAAACTTTTGAAACGTTAATAATGAGGAAGTAAAAGTAATTTGCTAAAAAAAATGTATTATTTGCTTCTCTCTTACCTCTCTACTCTCTTTATTTTGGCGATAACAAAAATATTTTATAAGACCCTAGTAAAATACTATGTAAAACAATCCAAATTAAATTAATAAGGTACATGTACAAGACTTATAAAATAGCAAGTGTGTTTACATGAGAGTGGTAAAAAAGTAGTTTAAGAAGGCAATCGTAAATGGTAACAAAGATGATAGTTTCAAGGATTTACCGGAATCGTCATGAGGTACATGAATCGTTGGGCGAGATGAATGAAATGACAAAGATTAAAACCGCTGACCAAATCGATGGTGCTCAATTGGAAAAGGAAGCTAAAATAAAATGACACATAGGTTCCATATATATATATCAATATATATATATAATATATATATATATATAAGATAATAAATATATATATATATATATATATAATATATTATGATATATATTATATATATATATTAATAATAATGTAATCCAAATGTGTTAACCTCCAAAGTTATATTGACAACCATATGCTTTGAGAAAGTATACAATTTGTTTGTCCGATTACACCCATTATCGCGACAAAAATTTCTATTTTTGGAAAGTTTTCGATTTTTGGAAATCTTAGAAAATTAAGATGTTAATATCGACTCATAAAAACGCTCGTTTTCCAACAATACTATCTTGCTAAAGTTCTATTCGTACGCTCCATTTCATAATTTAATGTTATATATATATATATATATATATATATATATATATATATATATATGTATATATATATATGTGTGTGTGTAGTGTTGTGTTGTGTTTGTGTGTGTTGTGTGTGGTGTTTGGCGCCCTCGAACCTAACTTGGCAGTTTTTATTACCCATATATCGACTAATATTTAATTTTAATAGAAAAATACACCCGTTGGAACCCCATTTTAAAAAGATTATTATTTGGCGATGACAAAAAAGTGGAAAGCTAACTTATTAGTTGTAAATGTTCAGTTTTTAGTTAATAAATTTATAAACGCCTAATCATTCTCCATAACGCTAATACCCATTTAAGAATTTCACCACGATTGACTTTTTATTACATATTTTCCTTTTAAGTCGCTACCCTCCAAAACAACCCGCTACATTACGTTTATAAAATATGGGGTATGCTTAGCGTTACGTAATACGACATTCCAGACAAACTTTTTAGTTTTAGTCGAGACCCGAATCTTGACAGAAAATGACCAACATAACCTTTTTCATTTAGGCAGTCAACTTAAAAAAAATTCAACTATAATGACTTTTTATAAGAAATTTCCTAAGTTGACCAATTCGAAACGTCTAATTTCGTTTCTGCCCATATTCTAAAATTTACTCAAAGTGAGAATTTTCTAATAATGAACAAATTTTCCAATCATCGTCGGATATAAAAAAAACTTTGTTTTAAAGAGTTACGGGTCAAATTTTATATCAAGCGACCGTCTCAACAAGTCACTACATATTTTTATGCCTAACATTTATAAAAAGATTTTTACAACATCCTTAAACCACATTCTAATTTTTTTTCATAAAATATGTTTTTCGACATACCACAAAATTTCAACTAAATTCCTCAAAATTATCAAATACTACACTAATCCTACTCACTCCATACGATCTCAAGTAAATATACCAAACACTTTCAAATGATCACAAACTTATTTACACACATGAGTATTATGGAAGTTCCAAAACAACTACCACAAAATTATCCAAATGACCAATAAACAACGCCATAAAAAATGCAATCAAGAAAACAACAACACAATAGACACAGTAAAATGGTGAATGACGTCCTGACAAAGAATCCCATAAGCAAGAACTGGAAAGTACACCTGGGCGGTACGATTCTTCAAACACACAATAATGTAAACCGAGTACAACAAAACGTAAACCATTTAAGAGTGTCGCGCTTCTGAAGAACGGAGTTTATTTATTAAAAACGAATTCTAAAATATTATACGTGTAAAATCGTAACCAATCCAACTTCAAGTTTCAAGACTATTAGTAAAAAGATGACAAAGGCGAATCAACACAGGGTATAAACCATGTTACAATTCATAGGAAAAGAATGGCCAATGAAATAAACAAATTAGAACAATGTTCAAATGTCATGTAAAACGGTGACACAAAAAAAAGGTTAACGAAAAGATTGTGAATATCCACAATATAATTTGATATGATTTCAAAATTTCATCCAAGATGTTGCGACTTACACGATGGCCACTAGTCTTTTTCGAGGACACATTGAGTTACACAATGTCAGTACACAATTTCCCAGACGTTTTACACGACTAAGCACAAATGATTCAGAAAAGACAAACTGATATCAATATGGATAGCTTAAAGGAGCTAAACAATGAATGTAACACACATGGGTAGTAAAATGATACTCAGAAAATTCTCATCGATTAAAACATTTACAAAATCCTAAATAGTGATACCGCAAAAGTTCGCACAACCGATAAAAGTAATTCGGGTAAAATAGTCGTTCTTCGAATCTACGAGTAAAGTAATCGATCAATACATATCTATATTAGATAAAAATAACGCTCCGAAAAGTGAGCAGAAGAAGTCGGGCAGCATACGTGCACGGACACGGTGTGAAAATAAGTGTATAAGGTCACTACATATTTAAAATTTATGCAACATACGAATGAATGCAATGCATTACAATGAATATGATAAATTAATATTAGTTTATTTAACATGTAAATAATTTAATAATGATTTATTTAAATATGTAAATAAATATGGAAACTTTGATATAAAGTTTAATTATCGGAGTATATCTCAATATAAATTATAGTATTTATTTAATAAATACTAAACAATAATGTATTCATAATGAAGGAATACTAAAATGGTAATCATTTAGGATGACTTGAGCGGGAACCACGAGGAGTATTTTACGCGCGAAAATTTGAAAAATAAAGTTATAGTTTATGTTTTAGAAAAATGACCTAGTTATGGCTATTCATACCAATCATTAACACCCCCAATTTAAAGCAGGATTCAGGACCAACAATTTGGGTGTTAATAATAAGATACAAACAGTCAATAAATTATAAAGAACAACTCGAAAAGAGACGTTATAAAACATAATCCATTCCAAAAGAAAGATCAGAGTGCAAGCGTTGTCCTAACATAAAGATTAACAATGTACAAGTATTCAACAAAATATAAAAACATTGTTTTTGAGGAATGGATATCATGTGCTTTAACAAAAATCATTTTTAAGCGCAAGTTTCTCCTCATCCCAAGCTCCACATCCTTATCTTTGATTACCTGAGATAAACATGCAAAAAAGTCAACGAAACGTTGAGAGTGAAATTCATAGGTTTATATAAGCATAAAGATTTAGAACACAAATATTAAATCATCGAAAAAAAACTTATGGATCAAACAAGTTTTAATTAATAATGCATTGAGCTCGTGACATGCCGAGTCCTTTTAGACGAGATATAAATGTAGTTTGCCCCAAAAGATTAGGTATTATTGCTATATAACCTATAACATCTCAGATAATATATCTGTTTGCAAGTGGGTGTTCCAAAAGGATTCAAACCCCGGACGGGGAGTCACCCCATAGACCTATTTATTACCATAGCGTCTGCCCATCACAGGTAGTTAACGGTTCACGATATTAGGGTCTTTAGAAATAGGTACTCAAGCATTAAGCATACAATTCGGTCTAGCATACTGAAAATAATTTGTGTTCAATTTTATAAAAACAAGCATGTATCACCTCGTGGGTTTTCAAGAAAACAAGTAAAGTAGTAAAGAGCGAGGCTATGAACTCCACCGTAGTGTATGTAAGAGCAATATGAGAAAATCAACGAGATAGAAGACTCCAACAATTAGCCGGGACCTATAAAGCAAGTCGCGACTTAGAATTATAAATGAATTCAATATAGTAAAAATAGTTATACAATACTAGTAATAAATCCGAAATATGAACGACATTGCACCAAGACTTAACCAAGGTATTTTCATCTCCAATTGGGTACACAACCTAAACTTATACCTAATTGAGTGTCTACTAAGTTTCGCTTAAGGATTCTTATCTCATTATTACGTGGTCACGCTTTTATTTCTCAAGAAAAGACGTAAAAACCATGTTACTGAATTTTAGTCATCTTTACACCATCGTATCTCTTAACCTATAAAAGATACAAGGATGGGGTTTTCACCCCTGGAAATATGCTTAAGTCTAGTTTTCAAATCATTAAACCAATCAATTAAGCCATTTACCAATCCACGGGAAATGGTTTTTACTAACCATAACACAAAACAGAAAATTGACTGGATTTCTATCGTTTACGGTTTCGGCAATAAATCCTATTCTATAATATCTATTAAGTTGAATCCAAAGAGAGATGAAATATTATAATGTCTAGTGTTTAACCATATTTTAAAACCTAAGTTTATTGTACAAGAACCTGGAGCAAAACACGTTTCCCAACAGCAGCTCCAGATTTGACCTTCTTCCGTAAAAAAGGCCATATCTCCCTCATCCGGAATCGATACAAAACCGTCCAATTCGTCACATGAACCTAAGACTTATATCTATCCAACCATGTCTTTTATTTACAGACCCTAAGAAAAAATTTAAGTAAAACCCACGTTTTGCTACTGACCTAAAAATAGTCTCTAAATCTACTTCTAATCTCCATCCAAACACCTCCAAATCATCAATTGATCCATCACAAGGCCAAAATACATCAATGTAACATATCTCATATCCATTATACTTCACTTACACTAACTAACCAAGATTAACCATAAAAGGTACTTGCATGTTTATAAAAATAAAAATCAAGAACATGCACTTAACAAAATCAAAACAAAGCATAAGAGGGTTTAGGGAAAAATACTTACAACTACTAGGAAAATATGATTAATTGAGAAAACACCAACCCTAGGTGGTTGTGCCAAGTCTTTACATGCCACCACCACCAAAACCAATCAAAACCTAGCTTTTTATTGACTCAAAACTTGCACAAGAGAGTCCTAGACGAACCACCCCTTGATGCTTCAATTAAACAAAACTTAATAAAAATCTTGAAAATCAAAATCTTGAAAAATCATGAACTTGAGAGAAAACCTTGGATTGGTTGATTTCTATTAGTAAGGGATGTTAAGGATTAGTATAGGAGTAATTTGGGATTAATAGGAATGGATTTGGGATATTGATGAAGTGTTTTGGTGGTTTTTGTTGGTTTGTTCGATCACCGAGAATAAGAAGAGAGGGGTTAACCTTATTTTTTTTGTATCATGTGTTTTATGTGTTTTAATAAAGAAAGATGGATCTATTTATATGGAAGGATATCCTAGAATGTATCGACATAAAAAAATAAGGGAAGTGTGTTTGGGTTGTATGTCCGGCCAAAATAAAGAGGGGAAGAGTGAGCTTTGGCCCATTTTTGCCTAACTAATTATACCTATTAATCTGGGGCCTAATCACATTCCCTAGTATAACACCCCCAAATTGGGTCGCAGCGGAATAAGGGTCCGGGGCGTGTTACTTCATAGATCAATAACACCAGATATATAAGCACGACCAAAAAGTCGTTTTAAAACTGTACATTATAATTAACAAAGTATATTGTTACATAAGCCAAAGCTTCACTTGTCCACTTGTTTCAAAATACAAAGATTATCTAGCCCATAACAGTTATACAAAAAGGTAATGTGAACCAAAATCTTTAATCATGATCATCAAAACAAAACCACCAAAGTATCCCGCACCTATCTGCCTATTGACCACCTTAAACATTGCATTAAAACGTCAACAAAAATATTGGTAATTCTTATGTTAGAAAATTAAAATCATGCAGGACCCGCAAGACTTTCCCCGTGAATAAAGCCACAAAATGCAGACATCAACAAAATCCGATTACGTTTTTCCTAAGCTCATGACCACTGAAGCTACGACAATTATATTTCGCAATAATAACTTAATTGCCTATTCTGCCGCAGATCAGATGTTCAACCCTAAACATTCTAAATCCGACATGCTATAACGTTCATTCCCGGTGATAGCTAATCACCCGAACGGGGGCGTCACCCCCAAATAGATCTATTTATAACACCCGCGCTCACCTCCTGGTGATTTAACAGTTTCATGAAAGTGGCACATTGGGTTTATCATTTACTTAGACAAACACGTCATCAGTTTAAATATAAAAATAATCCACTTGCGCAGATTTTAAAAACAAAGCATGCACTCGACCCCAAACTTATAAATCATTATAAAATGTTAAAAGCGTTGGGCTATGAACCACCTCGAGTACTGATAATCCTAATATCCACAGATAGCGCGTCACGTAAATGATCGAAAACAACCTAAATTAAACATAGGCGATAAGCATTAATCGATTTTGATTAACTAACATCATATACAATTCAATGTTAGTTACATTCATACTATCATCGGCCTATCATAATTTAAGATGTCCTGTAGTGACGTATTAGGAGCTAGGACGAACTTTAAATCGTAAATCCAACAACTCGTTGATACGCCACCCCGAAGAGGCCTCATTATGAAACTCCCTAGTAATATAGTACTTTGATATCCACATATAATTCTATATAGCTTCATCACCGTCTATTTGTATTTTAGAAATCGTTGTTATAGAGTGAAAACGTTTATGATCATCGTTTTAGTAAATTAGCATAACTTAACCCGTTTTACCCCGTTTCTCCGCTTTTCTTACTCCATATAAGTCTTATATTGAGAGAGTATAAAAATATTACATTTTTATATTTTATAACCTTTTGATGAACAGTACTTTTTACCGTTTCATGGCATTTTAAAAAATTTACTTTTAATAAATTTAATTTGTCGTAATACCCCGTAAATGCAATAACTTCTTTTTGTTTTAATCCGATTTTAGCGATTCCTTCCGACCAACACGTCTTTGTTATCAAAATTATCAATTTTTAATAAGTAGGGCGACTGCAGATGAACATTAATCTTTTACAGTTCATGAAGTTTATAAAATTACTTTTATAAACTCGAATTATCGTAAACGTTCGTATTTTATTTCGTTTAAGCTCCGATTTTAGTAATTCTTTCGAGCTCGTTCTCGAAAATGAAAGTATCTAATTATTTATGAAGTTTACAAAAATTAATGTTACTGGTCCATGAACAGTAACTTGTTATAAAAATATTTTTATACAATGATTAAGTATAATAAACATAGCTTATTCATAACTTCTTCGTTTTACTCAAAAAATATACGTTTTACCTTATTGTTTTGGAATTCTAAAAATAAGTAATAAAGTCTGTAAAAAAACTACCAACTTTCTTGTTTGTATAATATTTTATAAAAGTTTAATTTTATAAATCCGTTTTAATAACGTATAACTCGTAATTAGTGTATCTTTTTCGTTATAAATCTATTTTTTCCGAGTTTCTTACCTTTTGAATCTCTGATACGTATTATCTTATAAAACAATCAAAAACCACTGTAGTGCAAATTCAAAATCCAAACAGCCCCTTGATGATCAATAATTATACTTTATAATATAAATTTGTTATGTACATTGCACTTTAGTATTTTACCATAAAACCCGTTATAACAATATTGAACATATGGTGATACAATATTAATGTCCAAACGTTCAGTCCAATGCCTCATAAGTCCCCAAGATAACAAGATTTACAAGTTAATAACATCATATGAAAAACATAACTTCCTAAGTATTTTAAAAACCCTAATTTTGTACATATACATATTTTATACTTAACAAACATGTGCATCACTATACTTCCAATATATCATAATATTAACAACATCATAACATATGGTAAAAGTGTACAAATTGATTAATCACATGTAGAAACTCTTTTTATATGTTTTAAAAGCTAAATGGAGATTTTTAGCTATAGAAGACTAACATACATATAATGATAAATGTAAGAACATAAAGGTTATAGTTGACCTTCTATGATGTATTGATGATGAAGAAATATTATCCTAAACCCTTGTTTAGATAAAAAACCAAGCTTGCAAGAATGAAACCCTAATTATTCCAGGAAACCCGAATTCCTTCCATTCTGCTCAAATCCTTTTAAATTGTTACACCAATGCTTCAAATAATCTTGAGGTATCTTAGATATGATGTGTGATTGCTTGTATGTGTTGTAGAAAAGTTTGTATGGATTTATTAAAGGGGTGTTTTTGAGCCGTGGCTTATAGGAGAGCCAAAGGAGAGTTTTTGTGATTTCTAGTTAAGTGTTTTGAGTTGTATGTGATATCTCTCACTAGTACTTGTATATATAAGAGCTAGGATGGTTAAAAAGAATGCAATAGTGGTCAAGAACATGTTTCATGGTCTTAAGGAAAACTATGGTCAAATTGGGACAAGTTATGGCTAGGTTTAATTACTAGGAGATGTACAAGACCAAGTGGTGAAGAAAATGTGTGTCTAATGTCTATTATTGTTGTTGTTCACATGAGCTAGGGGGAGAAGGTCTTCTAGAAGCGCTTTTGCAACTTAAACTTAATAATTTGTATCATATATTAAAGTTACAACTTGTAGCTTTTATATAAAAGGTGTTTACTTGCAAGGATTTTGTGTCTTGGTTTATTTCCTAATATACAAAGTGTAAAGTAATATTAACTTGGATAAATTTAATAAAACTTTGAGTGTTGGGTAACAATCGTGGGTATTTGTTGAATCGTAAATTAATTAACGTGGTTCCTGGGTATGCCTAAACGCACTTTATCGCGAAACGTACATAATTTACGTAACCGATAAAAATAAAATAAACAAAGACATAATTATTCTCAAAAATAATTATTTAATACTCGATTGAAGCAAAAACGTTTAATTGTTTGGTGCCCGTTTATATTGAACGCAAATTTTTAGCTTATGCGATTTTACTTAATACATGAAATTACAAGCAAACGCGTACGACACTAAAAATAAATAGTAGATTTATCGACGTCGTCAATGACTTGGAAACACGGGGTGTTATACCTAGTCTGATACTTTTTCCTAAATCGTGATTTTCTTCTCAGTGCAATTTAAAACACAAAAAAAGACAAATAATATAAAAACAAAAATAATTAGGCACTCAAAGCCCGAATACGGAGTCGTTGATTTCTCAATTATAAAACGGATAAATTTAATTGTAGGATTCGCGAGGGTTTTAAAATTAACGATTTAATAAAATATATTAAATATAAAATTAAATTATTTAAAAATTTAGAAATTTAATTATAAATTTCGATTAAGTAATTGACTTAAATACTGAGGAATTTTTTAAAGATAAAAAAATAAAGACGGTTACATTAAATGGAAAACAGCCTAATCGGCTTAAGAATTAACATGCCGAGAAATTGCGAATCACGTAAACCGTAAAACACAAAGGTTCACTTTACAAGAAAAATGAGAACGAATATGAATTAACAAGGATATTAAAAGAGAGATTGTCACAGATACAAAATAGAGAAAACTACAATGCATAAACTTCAAGTGTTACGAATACCATCAACTTTGAACAACCTCGAGTGATGTCCCAAATCGCTATCAAAATCCACAATCTGTTAAAATTATTCATAAGCCCTCACAGGGGTCCAAAATCTAAACTTAAACCAAAACTTCCAACACTAAGAACCAAACAAAATAAACAAAAAAGACTTCACATAAAAATCCACACGGGATACTCTTAAGCCTGTTATCACACACATCCAAACCATTCTTCTTTCACTTTCGCAAAGCAAATGATACTATAAAAACGTCAACAATAAGTTTGGTTGAGCTCGTAGGTTTGACCTTAAACCCAAAATTTGTGTCAATATTCAATGGTGGGACAAACGTGATTTTATGACAGGAATATATGCAACCAACCTAACCATCACCGCTAATCAATACCATATGTCACTTAGACGCACTTAAATGGCCTACCAAGATCACTAAAATTAGGTAGGACCCCACATAATACCTGTTAGCGTAGCCCATTCTATACCGCTCCAATAACCACACAAATACTGGGTACAGCGTTACCCGATCTGCTCCAAACAATAATACAACACATAAGAAATTCCACATAAACAGTCTAAGCACATATAATGTCCCCAAAAACTACACTCACATTTCGCACTAGATCAATTCAAAACATTTCAAAACACATTTGAGTATCATTTTCCCCCAACGGAAAAACAGTAAAAAGTGGGGCTACGAGAACTCACCTCAAGCAAGTCTTTAGAAACCAAATCTCAATCACACAAGTAAATGCAACGACGCCCGCACACGACCTAGTCCAGTTAATTGTTGGGAATTAAGGGCTTTTACAAGTTTCCACTGCTGGTTCAACTTAGTACTGCCAAGAGAAAACTTAGTACTGCCAAGAGAAAACTTAGTACTGCCAAGAGAAGACTTAGTACTGCCAATCTAAGTTAGTACTGCTAGTGTTATAGTTAGTACTGCCAGTACAAAATGTTAGTATACTAGCAGTTTAGATAAACTTTTATTAATAATAGTTTTATACTCTGGCCTTATGTGTATATGCAAGAGATATATTAGGAATAGATAGGCATGATCATGTAACGCGTTTTGTAAGCCCATTAGGGTTTCCTTGGTGTATAAAAGGAACCCTAAGGCATAGATCTAAAAATAAGTTTTCATATTAGTATTCATAGTTTGCATAGCAATCATAGTTAGTATTCATAGCTATTTTGTAACTCAAAATAGTATTCAATATATTGAAAGTTTAGTAAAGATCTTATTTTTGCTGTTTCATTGTTCT
The DNA here is from genome assembly GCA_026074375.1 of Tanacetum coccineum. Taxonomy (NCBI): domain Eukaryota; kingdom Viridiplantae; phylum Streptophyta; class Magnoliopsida; order Asterales; family Asteraceae; genus Tanacetum; species Tanacetum coccineum. The sequence continues at coordinate 16,481 of BQNB010116242.1, forward strand.
TCTTAGTATTGCAAACTAGATTCTGCATATTTTGTGATATTCTCAATCTTAGTTTCTACTATAGTTGTCTTGGATCTATCCAATATAACTAAGCTTTAACAAGCTAAGTAAGATCTGTCAAGAAGGGATAAACAAGTGGTATCAGAGCTTGTTGAGAAACTTTGAATAAGAAGAACACTACATCTATATAAGATCTTATATTCAAAGAGAAGATGGAGTCACAATCAGAACAAACCCAAACAAGGGTGTCTACACTAAAACTTCCATACTCAAAACTGGAGACTATGATCTCTGGAGCATGAGAATGGATCAATATCTTACTCACACTGATTATGCTCTTTAGGAGGTTATTGTGAATGGTGATGCACCTGCTATTGCATCAGTTAGTGCTGGTACTGAAGGTCTCATTCCTCCTAAAACTGCTGAACAAAAGCTAGCAAGAAAGAATAAATTGAAAGCAAAAAGCACTATGTTGTTGGCCATTCCTGATGAGCACCTATTGAAGTTTCATGGAATCAAGGATGCAAAGACCTTATGGGAAGCAATCAAGGCTAGGTTTGGAGGCAACAAAGAATCAAAGAAAATACAGAAAACCATACTGAAGCAGCAATATGAGAATTTTGCTGCATCAAGATCTGAAGGACTAGATAAAACCTATGATAGGTTTCAGAAACTCATCAGCCAATTGGAAATTCATGGTGAAGTTATCTCTCAGGAAGATGTAGAAACCTGAAGTTGTATAGAGAAGTCTACCATCAGCCTGGAACGACTAAGCACACTATTGCTGTAATAATGAGAAACAATATCTGATCTAGACACTTGATCATGGAGTGATTTGTATAATAATCTGAAGGAGTATGAAAATCTGAGATTAAAGTCCAATCAACACAAGCTAAAACTCTCAGAATTGTGCTTTTGTGTCTTTAGAAACACTAGCATACTAAGAAGTAGTTAATTACTGCTCCATTGACATTTTCTACTGCTAAGTTCCACAAAGGGCAAGCTTCGTTTCTTATCTTATCTGATATGCATGTTTCCTTCTTTGCTACTATCCTAAGAGTTCCCAATTGAGGACAATTGAAAGATCTAGAGCATATTGATACTGATGACGTAAAGAATGGATTCTCAGAATGGCAGGAGGCCATGCTTCCATGAGGGTGAAAAGATTCTTAAAGAAGACAGAAGGAATCGGAATTTCAATGGCAAAGAAACTTTGGCTTTGAATAAGAGCAAAGGTTGTAATGTTACAACTGCCACAATAGAGATGTCACTTTGCTAGAGAATGCAGTGCACCAACGAATTAGGGAATAGGAAATGGAGATGCTCCAAGAAGAACGACCAGTGGAGACTCCTGCCAAGCCTTGGTTGTTCAAATGTAGGTGGTTATGATTGAGCCTTCACATGCTGAAGAAAGGCATACACAAACTTGCTTAATGGCATACTACATCCCAAGGTTCCATCAAGTTCAACTACTGAGGTCATACTTGCTCCAAGATTGCTTAAAATCATATGAAACTCTCACAAACAGTATGAACAACACGTGAAGCTCTAAAAACTAATCTAGAAATTATGAGTTTATCAAATTGGTTAGAATCAATAGAAGCAATGATGTAGTTCATGAAAAGAATAAGCTGTCTATGAAGAAGATATTGCAATTTTTAAAGTATGATGTCCAAGGTGAAAGGATATCTCTATCAAGACCTTTAAAAAATCATTAGAATATCGGCTATTAAAAGAGAAAAGATGATTTGAAACTTAAACTATAAAAAAATGAAGGAAACATCAAAGAATCTACTAAACTGATGAATAACTCCAATAAGTGCTAAAGACAAAGCTGGTCTTGGTTATGATAGTCAAATAAATGATAATGAAGTAGGTTCATAGTGTGTTTATAACATAGAGAAAGTGATGTGGATGATAGTCCAGTAAATATAGAATCAAAATAAGTAAAGGGTTTCATGCGCTCCCCCTCACCTTACACTGGAACTACAAGCCTCAAGACCTGACTTATCCTTTTCTGGGTTAGATGGATTTCCCCCCCCCCCCACTGTCTATAAGACTAAAGCAAGAGAAACTGAAACTAGTATATCTAAGACTATTAGGCATATTAAATTTGAAAGCCTAAACATTTAGGCCCTAGTGCTCATATCATTGAAGATTTGGGACACGATAGTGATAGAAGATAGTTTTTATACACCTAAGATCCGATCATATCTATACCAAAGTTTACTAGAAACTTTTTGTCCCAAATTCTGATTAGAATGTAAAAAGATCTTTAATAAGGAAACACCCATAGCAAGTAGAGTATCCTAGGAAAAGTCAAAGTCCTAGGATAATCAGAATTAAACTGTATGGAAATCATGACTCAGGAAACAGGAAAGTTTTGAGTATATAAAGAAAGCTTATTTTGTATGTAGAAGTTTATTCAACCATTTAATCAAAGATTAGTGATTTTCATGACAATAAAATGTAGAAAAACCAGGTGTTGAATAATTAGGGATAAGGTTACTGTCCAAAGGGAAATTAGACCAGTATGGAACAATGCGCAAGAGGGTGAACCAACAAATAAATTTACTCACCCACATCCAAAAGGAATTTTGTTCCAACATCAGTTAGAACAAGAGTCAGACAGTACCATTTAATACTGCTATAGCAAAATCGTCTCCAAGAGCAGCAAGCACTCAATTAGTAACTGTGCCAGGTCCTGTTAATAACTGTTTCCCTAAACAAAAGTAAATGATGCATTACCCACAACAAATTTCTTATTTTAAATCACATTCACCGGTAACAAGAGCTTTTAAACCAAAAATACACTAAAACAATAAAGTTTAATGAACTGAGTAAATCTCTCAGGAGTCCAACAATGGGTTAACAATGTAACTACTGTTGGGCCAAAAGCAGTAGTTAGTGCTGCTGTGGGAAATGGGGAAAATGTTGTTAAGTCCTCAGCATGCTGGATTTAGAGACCAACAGGAAATGTTATTGACCATAACTCCAAAGACAGTGGATCATACATGCTTAAAAAATTTGACTATGTTGATCTACAAGGTAGACTCAAGTTAGTAATGGCTTGGATTCCCAAGAGAAACTAATTCTCTTATTTTAAGTGCAGGGTAATCCACAATATACTTTACAGGATCAAGGGATTTTTGACAGTGGATGCTCTAGGCATATGACTGGAAACAAGTCCTTTCTTACAGATTATCAAGAGATTGATGGTGGATTTGTTGCATTTGGAGGAGGTCCTAAAGGAGGTAAAATTACTAGAAAAAAGTAAAACTAGGACTGGTAAATTAGACTTTGAAGATGTATACTTTGTAAAGGAACTTAAGGTTAACCTTTTCTCTGTCTCACAAATGTGTGACAAGAAAAATAGTGTTCTTTTCACTAAGACTGAATGTCTTGTTCTATCTCCTGACTTTAAGCTACTTGATGAAAGTCAAGTCTTGCTTAAAGTTCCCAGACATGACAACATGTACAATTTTGATCTAAAGAATGTTGTTCCTTATTTACAAAGGCTACAATAGATGAGTCTAATTTATGGCATAGGAGACTTGGTCATATAAACTTTAAAACTATGAACAAACTTGTGAGGGAAACCTTGTAAGAGGATTGCCTTTAAACCTTTTTGAAAATGATCATACTTGTGTTGCTTGTTAGAAGGAAAAGTAATACAAAGCCTCTTATAAGACCAAGCTTGTGAGCTCTATCAGCCAACCCTTATAAATGTTGCATATGGACTTATTTAAGCTAACATCTATAAGGAGTATCAATCACAAGATATATTGCCTTGTTGTCACTGATGACTATAGTAGGTTTAGTTGGGTTTTCTTATTGTCCACTAAGGATGAGACTAGTGGGATCCTTAAAACCTTTATAACTGGCATAGAAATAAATCATAAGGTTAAAATCATCAGATGTGACATTGGAACTAAGTTTAAAAATAATGACATAAATCAGTTCTGTGGAATGAAAGCGATTAAGAGGGAGTTTAGTATTGCCAGGACTCCACAACAAAAATGGAGTTGCTAAAAGAAAGAACAAGACACTAATAGAGGCAGCTAGGACTATGCTAGCAGATTCATTATTACCTACTACATTTTAGGTTAAAGCAGTTAGTACTGCTTGTTATGTTCAGAATAGGGTTTTAGTGACCAAGTCTTACAACAAGACACCGTATGAACTATTACATGGTAGACCACCTAGTATAAGTTTTATGAGACCTTTTGGGTGTCATGTGACCATTATTAATACCTTAGACCCCTTAGGAAAATTTGATGGGAAGGCTGATGAGGGGTTCTTTGTTGGATACTTTATAAATAGCAAGGCTTTTAGGGTATTTCACACTAAAACTAGGAAAGTAGAGGAGAACCTGCACATAACCTTTCTTGAAAACAAACCCAATGTTGCAGGGAGTGGACCAGATTGGCTCTTTGATATTGATTTACTAACAAACTCTATGAATTATGAGCCATTTATTGTAGGGAATCAATCTAATAAGAATGCAGGTATCAAGTATAATGTTGATGCAGTACCTACTCAACAATATATTCTGCTACCATTACTTTATGATAGTCCACAGAACTTAAAGGATGCAGTTGCTGATGATGCTGGTAAAAAGACTAATAAAGAACCAGCAACTAAGGGTGAAAGAAATGGTCAAAAGAAGGAAGGAGGAGCTTCAAATAAAGAAGGTGACCAAAATGTGCAAGATTTTAGAGCTGAATTGGATAATTTACTTGTTCAACAGAAGCAAGGTTATGCTAACAGCACTAACAGAGTTTCTACTATTAGTCCATCTGTTAGTGCTGCTGGGGAAAGTTTTACTAATGTTGATGATCTTTCAACTGATCCTTTTATGCCTGATTTGGAGGATACTATTGATCTTCTAAATACTGGTATCTTTAGTGGTGCATATG